>DWNR01000863.1:0-17286 GCA_018250455.1 Polygonus leo | reverse complement strand
TGCTATTTATTTTTTCAATATTTTCAATGTACAGAATTGACCCTTCTACAGATTTATTATATGTATAGAATAGATTTAATTAAGTATTATTTTTAGACGGTTTATAATGTCTATGACGCTACCATATTAATATGTTTTTACCTATTGTTATCCTTGCTGAGCACGGGTCTCTTCTGAAGATGAGGAGGACTTAAGGCATAGGTAATCACGCTGGCTAAGTGTGAATTAGGGTACTTCTCACTTTGGACTTTGTTCTTGTTAACTTTTAAGGGGTGTAGGTTGTCTTTCGAAGTTTTCCCTCACGGAAAATAATTAATTTCTACACAAATAACGTGGAATAATCAGAAGTTTCTTGCAATTTACAAACTTTACCTACGAAACGCTGAAATTTTATTGGTAAGTAATAAGGAATGACTTACCTAATGTTTACTTTCAATACACAAACTTCAAATTACGTCCTATTTGCAAACTACATTCTTTGAACCAAACACTACTCTTACAATTTTGATAAAAAAACACTAAAACTCATCAAGTAAATAAAAAAAAACATTTTTCAGTAACACAAATGTACGAGTATTCTATAAAATTGTTTGGTAATACGGAACACTTAAACGGTACGAATCGCACTTTACTCACTTTAGTAAAAAAACTAAGTAACAAAACATTTTTTTCAGTAACACAGTTTTACTTACAAAATTATTGTTAGCTCAAGTTACTATTCGCGCTTAACCATACTTTATTACTGACAAACGCAGTCTTTTTTTCATTCTAACCAACGACAGATAGTCAACATTTTGTTTCCTGCCACCTCTGAACTCTGGCGCGAAACTAGCAGGGGTACTGGCTAAGTACACGGTTATTACAAGAACACAATGAAGGACTTTGCATAAGAATTGAACAGCTGTGCTCGGCCATCTGTGTATCGTCTTATTACCATACGTTTTGTATGTGAAAGTGTAGTTGCCGGCCAGTAATTGAACGTGAGGATTTGAAGATCAACCCGTGTACAATATCCAACCGTTTGGTGCTTTGAATTCAAATTTAGAATTTTCGAACCCGTTTCAATGTAACAAATCAGGACTTTGTTTTTTAATGTTATATTTTTTTGCGATTCCTTTCAGCCTTGGATTCTTTTAAATGTGCCTTTTCTCAGATATTAATTTGATATAATATTAAACGACAAAGTCATTTAATTTAAGACACGTGTATTTAGATTATAAAATAACACCCACAAATAATGCATAAAAGTCGAAAAATCATATTATTCATTATTTATTCATATCTGACTATAAATTGCAACAAACTGTTAATTTATTCAATTCAAAGTTAGTTTCGTCTAACTCCAAGTCGTTCAACTTCCTGTCAAAAGTCGTTTCCAAGCGGCAAATTCATTTAAAGATTTATTTCAAAGGATTTATTTATACAAATTCAATATGACCGTTTATGGCTATACTTGTATGAAAAGATTTATTGATAAATCTTTCACAGCCATTTTAATTCTGTTAGATAATAGGAATGATTCGAATTACGAATGCCGTGACACGTTCTCTGCGGTCTATGATCTATGGCCGTTCACATAGACTATAAATATAAAAGGTGATATAATTTCTCCGTAAGATTTGTCCAGCCAGGAAAATAATACTTTAAGAGTTAATTAAAGATTTCAATAGACAATTAAGAATAAACCAAGTTTGGTATTTTTAATTTATACAGTTTGTTGTATCTATCTTCTTTCTCTGTTTATTCCTTTTTGCAATTCTCTGGAAATTCCTTTTTTTAAGTGCGAAAATCTTTTCCTTTTGATCACAGCCGTTAAGCCGCACTTGTATAAATGGAATTAGAAATATATCGTGCCTACTCATAAGAAATCAAGGTAGGAATAAAACCTAAATGTTTAAATACCTAGGAACTACGTTTTTTTCTATTTGATTACATACAAGCGCGGTACTAAAATTCGTTTTACAGTCTTTTAAATGTAAAAACAATAAATAAACCGTCCGCTAATACGTACAAGCAATAAATAAGTGTAAAATTGTCGTAACCACATTCATACGCAACTGTGTTCCTTCCCAACTGTAATTACGTAATATTACATAATTATCCACTGAGAATTGAATGTAAGAGAAAATAACGTCAATTATCGATCATTGGAGTTTCTTCAACCACACAAATTAAATGTCGAGAAATTTTCAAGCGAACGTTCAGTTGCCTCGAATGCTATGGTTACAAGGCTAAATAAACACTAAATATTTTAAGATTTATTTTTTATCGTTTAAAGGTAGCAAACGAGCATGCAGTCCACCTGATGAACATTAGTCATGTCTGAGTACGACTGAAAAGTATCTGAGGTTGCCCATAAATGTGTTGCTACACTCAGATGTTCGCCTCGTGTTTAAGTACAGCCGGCAACCAAACCTCTTTATACCGAAACACAATAAATAGTTTCACGGTGGATTATGAGGGTGGCGGTGGTACCTCCCCGATCGATCTAAATGAGTTCTACCACTTGACAATATTATTTTTCGATAAAACAAAAATAATTCCAAACAAACGTGACTTATGACTTTTCGTTAAATAAATTACTCCTACGATTACAGATGAATTAAACTTGTAATAACTGTCTTCACGCAGTTAACTAACGAGTATTAACCAACTAATATTTATATTAACACCGACTACTAAATTACGCTAACGGGCTCTTTGTGTCGTATCCAGGTTTCTCGTAAATGTCATGGATGGCAGGCTCTTTCCATCAAGTCGAATGCAATCTCGTTTGCTACTTGAATTAATAAACAAAAATAAATTTAACTATCCGACTACTAACAGACATCCTGATTTATGATACACATATGTTTTTGAATTTGACAATTGAGATTGAACTTCGTACTTTCTGAAGCTCACAGAAATAGGTAAATGGTGTTTTGAAATGAAAATAACAAAATTGTATCAAATTATGAAAATAACAAAATTATATCACCTTTAACTACTACTTTTTAAATCGCAAAAAATAAGTGTCGGCAAGAGAATGCAATCAAAAATGAATTTTATACCATTTTAGTATTTCACTTGCAATTAAGCACACCAAAGGAATGACCATAAAATTATATAGCAATTAAAGAATTGGAGTACCTAACTAGAATTATCTTTTTAAAGCAATTACTCTTGCTGCGAAGAAATTGTTCTCGGTTCCAGTACTTTTTGTGCTTTGGAAAATATTTCCACGTTTTATGGCTTACTTTAGACCTACGCACCTTTGTAAGTAATTGAGGTAAGCACCTACTAAATATTGTCATTTATTTCGCTTACATTTTATATTTTTCTTAACTACAAACTAAGCAATCAAATACATTTGTAACATGTACACATTATTTTAAAACGTATATCGAATAGTTATATACTTATATATGTCATCAAAATGCCCTACCGTCGAGTACATAAAAGTTAAAAAACGATAAATCTTAATTTATAGTCCTTATATAGACAAAACGTTAATTTACAGTCCTTAGTGGTTAATGTCGATAACCTATATCACGTGCAAATTCATATATTATTAAGTTTATTCACGCTCAAAAAATCGACAATCAGGTAATGACAACTTTCTTACTGTATTTTCGAAAATAACACAACAATTTAAGCAATAAACACGTCCACTTTGACAGGAGCATTAACGAAACGCATAAAATTACACAGATCAAAAATTGAGATGACAGTTAAGGATAATTACGCAATTCTGCAATACGTGGTCCGAGTTCCGCGAAGTATGGAGGAAGTTGTAACAATTTGACCGTTAGTGTTTTGGGTTTAACAACTCATAACAATCTTATTGTTGTCCATAAAATGAGATTCTAATAACTCTGTAATGTATTTTAATTTTAAAAGCAAAAACATGCATATTATGTATACAGATTGACGATTTTATAAGAACTAATTTATCTGCTTTTTCGTTTTGACTAAAGCAACAATTTTTCAATCCTTTATAAGAAACAAAGCATGTAAAAACTCAAAGTTCTTGAATGTATCTTTTAAAATAAAATAACATCGTATCGTATTCCGTATAACACGGACGACCTATAAATTTTGATGATCCTAAAATTTACGACCTCCGAACGTCTTACCGAACACAATACAAATCCTTGCAGCCGTGAACACATTAGAATATTAAAAAAATATATCACTAACATTGTTCTCACATAAATTATTAAGCATGCATACACATCTATGGGAATAACGAACTAAACAATGGACAAAATCTTAATAAATGATCACATTCAAAATAGGGTCGCAAGACATTTGAATCTCGTGAGCAACCCTTTAACTGCAACACCTGGCCGCCGGGACCGAGTCAGAAATTTCTTTTATCGCATTAGCATAATATTTATAATATTAACAATGGGATGTTTTATTCAAAGTAGCTTACATTCCTGTTGCATAATGCACACGGTAGCTGCGTCATTGTAGTACGAGATAAGGGACGCTCAACAATAGGACATCGTGTGACGGTGGTTTGTAAGACGTCTTTGGATTTAAAAGGGTACAGCAAACGACGTACGAACAGGTAGAACGAGTCAATTTCGATTTAATTAAAGCGATCGATCTTTCGCTGATTTTAAACACACTCGTAACTCATGGCTACCGCGTATCTACGTAGCGACCGAGACAGGATATTTATACATCCTTGATTAGAATGTGCAAAGCATTAGTCTTATTTTGACATAAAATTTATTGCAGCTTTCATTGCATTTCAAGATTTGTCTTGACTATTTTGCAATTTGTAGACGTTACTTATTTACGATGCGCCGGCGTAATGATACTATATTACTGACGTTGTGTTCCTTAACAAAAAGCGTCGGAATGGAAATAATAAAATGGGTCATCATTACTTTCGATTATTAAGCTTAACCCTTAGCAAAGTATCGGTTGCATCTTCCGAACCACTTTCGAGGTCATAAAAAATCCTTTTAACCCCACAATAGATACCGGGCTTTTGTCTAAAAACCGTCAAATGATACGCATTAGGTTTTTTGTCGCTTTATGAATACATTTAGAACAGGAAGGATGTGAAAGTCGGGGGTATCAAAGACGCCGTATGGTGAAGGGTTGGGGCGATCGAACCGGGTGTTGTACAAAGAAATAATGGGTGAAACATTGCATTAAGAAATGAATTATTGCGGCCATTTTAATGCCGTAGCTATCCATTTGGTAGATTAATTTAAACCCCGCTCAGGATCAATTTATGTTGGAAGAATATACACCTATCACACCTATCATACGTTTGGTGTCAAATTATGAAAAATGTCACAAAGTCTTCGTAAAACTTAACGTTATTATAGATACTAAATATCAATAGATAGAAAAGAATATGAATGTTTTTCTCGACTCATAAAACCAGAACTTGTCTAAATGTTGTCTAAGATAAAACCTATCTTTATCAGATCAGCTGAAAAGTTACGATCGGCCTTTCAAATTCAAGTACACATTATTTCGAACAAGGGAAGCCTACGTAAACATATCTAATCAAACTGATAAGTTAGTGACGGTTTTTAGTTGTAGCATTATCCCCACCATCAATCAATCTGTTTGTCAAGAACTTTCTCCTTGAAGTAAGTGATTATACACTGAAATAGAAATAGAAATGTCACACGAAAAAGATTTTGCCATTTAAATTCATTGTCAAAATATGTTACAACCGTTAATTACATTAGAGGGATACCTTCTCTACAAAAGTTGTCAATCTAAGCATTTTAATTATTTTAAACATGATTCAATTGAATGAAAATTCATTTCAAAAAAAATATTTGAAACTACTACTGATAAAACACTCAAGTTCAATCAAGCAACCAAATAATTAAATTATTTCAGGATACAATAAAATTTATTATACAAAGTAACTACAAAATCAATCTTTACAAATTGATAAAATTCCTCAGGTTTAAATGTAATCTCGAGTTGACGTTCCAAATTTAAATTTTACAAATCTTATCTGACGACCAGAAGACATCGGGCGGGTTAAAGCAGTTTATCCTTACCCGATAAAGGCAGTAGTTTTATAGGGAGCCAGTTCAATAACATACTCATATTTATTTTGTTTTCGACGCGGGAGTGTTGACTCATACATTTCTGCGCAAATAATACGTTGAAAAAGGTCAATGTCATTTCTATAACTTTAATGCACAATGGTGCACAGATGTTTTGAAATTTTAACGCTCGTTTTGTCGTATCTGAATAAATTATGAACGTTAAGAAAATCATTCCGTTTTACGATTTTTAAATTGTTGTTGATTTGAACAATCAATTTTTTATTTTTAAAAGCAAAATTGACATTTTAATAATTACCTCGATGTAAATACTTGATATTATTTTTGAAATTTACCACGCTTTATTAACTTGTTAAAGATTTTGTTTCTTTTAGAATGATATTGTGGCATAATTTTTAAAGTGACTGTATTTTGAACATAAATCATATTCGTATAACATTATAAAAAAATAAATTAAATAAATAAGAGAAAAACAAAAAACGAAATAGCTCCATAAGTGTGTAAGTTTTTTTTAATAAAATATTGGACATTTTTAAAAACTGCTTTAAATATTTTTTAAATTCCAAGTTAAAAAGCCATTTTAATTTTATTACAAACAAACTTTTTAAACCTTAAACATAGCTGCTTTGCTTTGTTACGATTGTGACATAACATAACAAAACACACAAAATTGAAAATTGTTTAAAAAATGTGAGCCTCATTGATATACTTTGAAGGCACCAGGCCTAAACTGCGACCGTAGAGGCATTTCATCTAGGCCTTGTTTGACTAACATATTCAATATTAAAATACGTAGCTTCGATGAAGGCCTACTGGGATTTGAACCCGCGCCAGAGGACGGCAACGTAACACTCATAACCGTTGGACCAGCGCCAGCGTTATAAAATGCGCTGAAAACTAGATTGGTAACGTCGAGCTCCGACCACCGATAATGACGTAACTTCAAGTTGTCTTGTTATAATTTGTGACAGTATTGAAATAGTGTTATTTGGAGCGAAATAATATGATTATTGTATGATATATCTGTCATTAGATATTAGACCCTTTTATTAATTAACTGATTTGGTTTGTTAATTATTAAATTTATTAACGGTCATAGTAATTAATTTACTCTTTATCATTTTCTTTGATCTTATAAATCTTAAATATATTTAACGAAGAGTATGTGATATTGTTACTTAATATAAATAATAACTTAAATAATATATAAATATCAATATTCACCTGAATAATTGTTGTAGTCCAGCGATGAAATCGACACTATCTGAAAAGAAGCAAAATATTTTAATTAAATTAGTGTTAATTATTATATAATACAAACATATTATTAATACATTTACGAATACCTATTAAAACTATTTATTCTATAACTTTATGTTTTTATGCGACCTTGTATCTAGCGTAGTTAAATAATCATAAATAATGATCATTTTTATATTATTTTTTCTTCTTTCAATTGTAAGTAATAATTACTATATCTCTACATACATATATAGAGTTATAGGCAGATTTTTCAATCAAATATTCGTTAGCTATTTTTGTAATTCTTATTTGTCAGTCATATCAAAAGAGCCACAGATCCTCAAACTGTCGTGACCTTAAATAGATGGAAAATTAATTTTGTTCGAATTTATTTTTTCATTTCAAAGAATAAATGATATCGTGACTGAGCCACTTGAGCTACTGTTTAGTGGCCTCTAGTTTTATGGCCGTTTAATTCTTGTCAGTAGCCATTAATACACCGATCATCCGTTTTATAGTACTGGTTCACGAAGACACCATAAAATCCTTAAATATAAAGCACATAATTGATTGAATTCCGTGTCACCCTAAGGTAATACCCGTAATGAGATTTAACTTTTACGTCATATCGTCTTTTAGGGCCGTATTAATAAAGTGAACTCAAAATTGTGATCCATCTTAAGTGAGCAGCTTGCCAGGTGGTAGGACTCATTTAGTTCGACCGGGGAGGTAATACAGCCACCCTCCTACTTACATACGAGGCTAACATCTTAGTCCTCAGGGGTAGCAATGCATCTGTGATCAAATTCAGGTATGATATTCCAATTTTGAGTTCACTCTAATATATATACGGCCCTTAGTCTTTACTGGTGATGGTTCCTACAGGTCTACCTTACAAGGGTTCATACAAGTACTAAAATATGAAAATTAATATTTATATCCTGTATGAAATGTCTTAAGAATGAAATGGAATCCGAAATGGTATTTGAATAACAATTGAAAATAACGACGGTTCACGTAGGCGGAGCTGTAAAGCTTACTATTGATTCTACATACATTTTGTGTTATGATGGCCCACTAAAATATCAGACTAAAATACTTAATAGATACTAGTGGGCCGGGGAAAACGTCCTTTTGACTTAAAAGCTCTTGTGCCAATCATATGCGCAAAATTGTATTAAAATTGATTAAGTGATTCCTGAGAGTATCGTGGACGAATATCATGACGTAATATTGTTTTTATTAGCATTATTACACACAATCGCAGCAAACAAACACAGTCCTAACTCCGTCGAAAATCATTGCCAACATGAATTGTTAATAAGCCATTGAACAAAACAATACTCATTACCATACCGAAAACCAAACGCGGCAATCAATTTGACACTTACAAGTTACAACGTATCGTAATAATAAATAATCATAATGCAACATAACTTATTAATATTTTTATCAGGCGGAGGTGTCAACCGATCTCGCACAGCCATCCATCTTTGTCTAACGGCTTATCGGGCGAAGATATCTATGTCGGGGCCCATACATTATTTATTTATGCACAAAATTTGCATCGACTTTCAAGGGTTAACCCGTAGGATGTTGGCGCGTAATCGAGTTGCATGCGTAAACAGTTCGCATTGTTTTTCTCGCATAATTTAAGGTTTAGGGTTAGATACGTCGGATTGTCAATCCGGCGCGAATTTTTCAATGTCGGTTGGATTGGAATATGCATATTTTGTATTGATTGTTTCGTTTTAATGGTGATGTAGCGGTTATAATACGAATCTGACGGTTTATAAAGTTCAATACACAGTTAAGCCAACATCTATGAAATGAATTTAAAATTCATGTACTTATTCACCTTTAAGTATTCATTACAAAACACACACTTTAAAGCATAAATTTAAAAAGTTTGTTTATAACATATCCTTGAAAAAATATAAACAATTTAAATACGGTGTATTGTTCAAAATGAAATATATTATAGCGACTCAAATATGGTTAGGTTATAAGTATTATTGCGTCGTAAGATTTCGTAATAAATCGCCGAAGATTAATCTGTTTAAGCTGGTAACAATGTAAGAAGTCTTAATTAGACCAATAGCTACGTGGACAGAAAATATATCAGTTTGTGAATAAAAAACCCGACTGATTGATACGTAGATAGTAGGTAGGTATTACTATAAATTTTGTACCATACATCGTTCCACTACAGCGGTGTTTATGTTTCGAATCTTCGTTCCTTTTTTAATAATGATTTTGACCTTACCACGCAACGTGATTAGAAAAACGAGTTACAACGCTTGTTTTCGTAAGTTTTATAGCCCGTGTAAATATTACAAAGAGAACAAAAACTTTACGTGCTTAAATCTCAAGTGCTTCAAAATTTTACTTTTATTTTTCCTGTATTGGAAGAGATTAAAAAATTACAATCTTCGAGAGCTTGTGCGTGTATACCACGGAGGTAATGCAATCTAACACCATAGACAAGCGAGCAACACTGTTAAAAAAACACTAAATATCAAATTGCTATCTTGACTTCGTAGAACGGAACGCAACATCGCATCGCCATAGACTAAACTAGTAAATTGATATTCGAACTTTTTATTCGCTGTTCCAGGAGAATCTCGCGCGTTTCTTTTTTTTAAATTAGAACGAGTTGATTTACGCCATTTACATTTTTTATCGTACAACCAGTTATAGACCAATATGGGAACTTTAATCATGGAATACCAATAAATTATTTATAACGTCAAAATTTTGAAAGAAATTAATTGCATAGCGCTAAACCCTCTAGTAAGAATAAACCGTTTTTTTATAACAAGTAATCGTCTAAAAATTAAAAGTAAAAAACTGTAATATCAATTAAAAAATAATGAATAGGCGGCTTCATAAGAAATACTCGAAGATAGATTGGAGTCAAGAATGGGGCATTAAAATACAATGGGTCACAAGTTCGAACCCATACTAAAAGTGTATGGAAGAGTACTTAATACGATTGTCCTTTTGTGTGGTGTGGGCTATGGGTTTCTATACGCATTGTGTACAAGACAGTAATGAATTGCTTGTCATTTTACGACGCCAAACATGTTTTGACACACCATATTGACTTGTTGATACATGGGAAAGCTAAAAGGATGGTTTAATGATGGATAAAAAAGCCAAAAAAGTTACAACTTTTTCACCAAATTATATTGTTAGATAAGACGGGTCGGTACATGTATTACTTTTAAATTTTTTTTTCGGAATTTTGTCTCCCGAATAGCTATTAATCGGATGTTAGGAAAGCACAGACTAAATTTTGTTGCATGAGTTGACAGATTATTAATTTATGTCTTTACATTATAATTAAATTATCACTTTTTATTAATTGTCGTTGTATATTTTTAAATTAATAGTATAAATTGCAAATACTTTAAAAAAAAAAATATCTAGACACACAAATATAAGTGACCTAAGTTTATGTATTTCTCATTTTTTATTTATGTAAATAGTTATTTACCTAGTAACTTAGTAACTACCTTTAGCATGTTACATCTTACATTTACAGTACCTACTCATTGCCTATTCCTATTCCATTATGACATTACATTAATAGGGTTTCCTACAATGAGTTATTAGCTGGACGACATTGGCAACTAATTGTGAATTCATAAGGAAAACCTTCCATTCTAATTCTACAAATCAGCAGAACATGGAATAGTAAATTAATATTGACTTAGGACAGGGGTTCCCAAACTTTTTCAGTTTGCGGCGCACTTACAGGTTAGTTTTGTCATGGCGTCTCCTCGTTACTCGAAATACAATGATACTAGGACGATATGCAAAAAAAAATTAACGGCCAAGCTTAGTTTCCTGAAAAAGCCTCAATGCACCCTTTTTTACTTATAACAGCGCACCAGAGCGCCGCGGCGCACACTTTGGGAACCTCTGACTTAGGATACAGTGATCCACAAAAGTTGGTAGAACTCATTACGGTAATTTACTGTTGAGCCAGTTTAAATTACTGGTCAAGTGCGAGCCGGATTCCTGCACTAACTCGACATAATAATATATAGTTTTGTTCACTATAATCTGGCAATCATGTAAAGAAATATGATGGAGTAACTTTGATACCGGTTTTTCTAAGAAATTAAGGATTTGAATGTAATTTTTGGATAAAAAAAAAATAGTTACATTCAGATCCCTTTTTTATTAGACAATTAGTGTCAATGTTAGTCTATCACATTTTTTTAAATTATTGCCAGATTTTTTTGAAATTATTCATTTACATATATCGATTATGTTATCGTATATCAATATCATACGTAATGTAGAAAACCAAAAACAGTCGCAAGCCTAGAGTCGGAATGAGGCTAATAAATGTAATTCAATTTTAAGACATGAAATATGTAATTCCTTAATTTTTAATTCCATTTCAATAATCATTAATTTTATTGAACCGCAAATAACATGAAACACTCAAATAAATAAAAGATACCCAATCGAATTCGTGCCACGAATAAACTTTTTGTGTTTTATCAATAATCTTGAAATTAAAATTGGTCGTAATTGCAATAATTGATCGTTGAACGAACAGTATAATAATAACCTCTAATTAGCAACTATTTTGATTAGATTTAACTTACTTTAACTGCATATAAACTATACAATTAGGGTTCCCTACACAACGTTACAACGGCACCCTATACGGGTCCGTCGTATCACTGGGGATCTTTCATCTGGTAGACTTGAAATTTTTTACATAGTGTGTATTACTAGGGCAGCTAGAACAACTAACTCATTTAACTTTTCCAGTTCAATGCCATGTGTTCAAAAACTAACCAAACACTTAAATACTTTATGGTACGGAGCCTTTTGCCATTCGCACTTGGCCGATTTATGATTTTAAATTTGCATAAGCTGCATTTGTATCATTGTCTCATCGGCTGGGCCACTTTTTGATTTTTTTTAATTAGTTTACCTTTTACGGCAAAGGATACTAAACCAATCGGTTTAGTATCCTTTGCCTTTGCCGTACTAAACCAATCGGTTTAGTATCATTTGCCGTATAAAGTATCTCAAATATCTCAATCAATCTTAGTTTTATTGGCTCATTTTAAATATGCATACACCTACTTACTGACCGAATATTTTTTTCCCTATTGGATCAGTGTCTTGAGATTTCGGAAAACCAGACTAGTCTCTTCGAAAAAATAGAATATATATTTTTCTACTTGCATTTAAATTTTTCCTATTTCTATCCTATTCTAATATGTCATCTTCATGCCACACCACATGATATATTTTTCTTGCTTTTTTTTTAAATTTAACTTTTCACAAGGCATCAAAATAATTATCGTCAGCCAGTAAAAAAAAACTTGCACGTATAAAAAGGACAAAGTCTCTACATACTTCATAACGTAATAATTGAACGAAACTTTCACAATCGCAACGGGGTCTGGCGTCTCCATAACAGTTCCTTACAACCGTTGCCATCTATCTAAATGACATAATACACCGCAAAATACCAGTTTGCGATCCAATAACAAATTACCTACTGCACTCTCTCATTAACTACTCTGTGACAATGTTGATGATTAGCTACTGAGTACGGTCATTTTTACGTGCTCTGACCGCTGGTGGGTGGAATAAAGAATGATAGCGGTTGTTGTGACTAATTCAAATAAATTATGTAGTTTCGAGTAATTTATTAGATTGGGCATATTTGTAACCGAAAAAGTATGGTCTAGTTTATGGTCTCTGTGATATCATCTGTTTGCATTTGCTTGCATATGATACAGATGAATTATATTTTTTCATCTGTCGTTTCAGAATTGGTTTATGAACAAATTCTGAAAAAAATGCCTTTAAAAAATATTTAACAGATTAATTTTTTGCGATCAAATATCAATTTACCTATATATGTGCTAATTCCAAATAAGGTGTTTTAATCTGTACACTTACAAAATAAATTTAAAATGTTAGTTCATCGCCAGTTTACCAACTCACTAGCACATTAAATCACTGAACAGCTTAGGCACAATTAGTACAACAATACCGTACCCACTGCGCTAGCCACTCTATGTCGAAGCTTATCGGAAGAATATTCAACAAACAACTAGAATAGTACAAACTATGAACAAACTAGTTAGTAACAAACCTGTTCTTAAGCACCGTATCTAAGGCTTAAATTGACGTTAAAGCTTGCCTCGGTTCTCTTTGACATTAATACATGTTATTAGCCCCAAGTTGCTATGACCACTGTACCCTTCGAATGCAGTCCCTTTTGTGATTATGAAAGCGACTGGCTATACCGAATTTTATTTGATTTTAGAATGTTTGCTCGGCGATTTATTTTGTTTCTCTAACGTCTATATTGAAATTTTAGTCTATAGTTTTATTTTTCTAGCGACTACATGTATTACAATTTTTAGTCTGTAACGTTCTAGTTTGCAACGCTGGGCAGAGTAGTTAGGTGACATGTTGAATAGTTCTGAAGGGAAACGTTGTAGCTAATTGCAATGTTGACTTTTTAGTAGTAATCATTCGCTTGTTAGATCTTATAATCTTAATAAAAATCCAATGTACGTATTGCTATAGAATATAAAACGATATACACATTGACATGTATGTGTATGTAAGCTTGGTATTGAGATACTTAGGAGATAAATTACACAAAATGTTAGTCTCCAAATAATTTGCGGCTTTCTTGAACCCATTTGTCAATGTCAATCTAGACAGACACGAAACTATTGTCTATGATCTGCATTGGCGCTTGCATTGTGACTTTGTTACTTTAATGAGTAGAGTATGTATTAAAAATATGTATTTTTGGATTTGACATGTAGAAGCAAAAGCATTTTTTAAACTCTTTTCTATATGTAATGTATGTCTATGGCTTTCAACACCATAAATATGAAGGACTATTTTTAGCGATTGGGTATCTTATCTTATCATTTATTTATCATAGGAAACAGTGGTCTTACTCAAGGCTAAGTACTTTAAATTGTTATTCATGACCATTTTCTTTTGAAACGAATAGAGAATCGAGATTTTCTCGAAACTTTTAACTGTTCAAATGAACTGGCAAGCAAAAAAATATCAGACTTCCATACTAAAAAAAAATAACATACAGATATATTTTAAAGGCAATCTGTTCCATTTTTTTAACGAATTATAAAGTAATTATTTAATTTTATCGTGTTATATTTACCAACTTGAACAACCGTGCAATCTAGTTTCCCTTGAAATAGCTGCTGATTAAAATAATGATATTTAATATGTTATACACTGATTGTAATTGCCCCATATTTTATGAGCGGATGTCCATTACCGCTCATAATTACATAGCGACTACAGACCATCGAGAATAGTCTATCGATTTTTGCAAGCTTTTCTTTTTTGAGTTAAAATTATTATGGGCTAATAAGAGGAAATATTACCAAAGACTGTTAAAGAAAAAATATATACAAACGTTTTTATTTTTAATCTGTAAGTAAAATAATAAATTGTCGATGACCGAATGATAGAACTACTGTTTCCATATGATAGTTCTATAGTTTATGAAGTTTAAAAGAGTTTATACAGTATATCCATATTTTTATATGTATTTGATGAAGTAGAAGAAAGTAGGTAGGTCTTTGGTTTTCCGGCTTTTAGTTTACCTGATATTGATTGTAAATGGTTATCAGCCTAAGATAAGATTGGAGTCCTTTAGGTCCTCCACCACAAGGACTGAGGTGGTCGCCTCTTGTATACTTATGAACGGCGACCACAACTTTCCGACCGAAACGCAAGTTACTAACAAGCAACTGCTTGGTGGAAATGGGTGAACGGTAAACAGATTCAAAGACTACACTTATTTGTAAGGAATGCATACTTATGGTGGACACTTAAAATAAAGTACGAAGATAAAGAAACTCTACCACTTATTCGAAGTAGGTAGTTTCTATTAAAATAAATTCACCTCATTACCTTTTTATTTTAAGCGTTCTCTAATGTGTCGCCACTTCATAAATTTCATTTAATTTTCACCCCGGGACATCAATCCTGCTTACTGACAACTTTATTTGTTGTAAATAGCTTGGCCACGTGCCATTTACGGGTGCAATTAAAAATAAAAATGTTTGGTCACGTTAACTTAGAAAAACTACGAGAAAAAGCATTTTTATTGTTACAACATACTTTATTTAAATAATTTGGCTGTTAACATTAATTATCAGAACATTAAAAAAGAAAAAACCTAAAATTAAAGACTATAAAGAGTTCCCGCGTTTAAATTTAAAAGTTAGAATGCAGCGTTCGATGTTCGGTTTTCAAAACTGCACTGGATCGACCTTGGATTTATTTCGGTACGAAACACTAATACCCAAATGCATAGTTGGTAACATTGTTGCGAAGTTTTTGTGTCAATACGTTTGGTCGTTGGCATGCCTGTGTTTGTCTACTGCAACATTTAGATAGTGCATGTCATTATAAGCTGTATTCTCTAAACATAAAATCTAGAATTGCTTCCTGGTGTTTTGTCTACATAATTATAATGTATGACTCCATCTTATGAGATAATGACATTGATCGTCCTATGCATTTTATTTATTTTTGTTATACATTCAACGCAACACGTCATGTTGTGAGACTAATAAAATTGCACGAAATAGGTATTGGACAATAGGCATAGACAAAAACAAGATCGGGTACTATTTTAACCCTTTTACTATGGACCTTTTACAATACAAAAACCAAAAATGAAAAGTGTACCTAAGTCACAGATAATTTACTGACGAACTATAAACAAATTATGATTTTTTCTTGCTCAATATTTTAAAGTTAGGCCACCAACACACACTCGTAATTGAAAAACTCTCAAGGCAGACTCGTAATCGAATAATGAAGTGTGTCTTAACGTGTCATTTAACAATTTCGCCGCCCAACATTTTTGATTTATGTTTTCTTGAAGGCAAAGTAATTAACAGTTTCAAGTGGTAGGCTCAGAGCGTGCATTTTGTTTTTACTTCCTAGCGCCTCGGGTATTATAAGGTGTTCATAAATAATAATTAGTGGTCCGGAATCGAATACGTCGATGCTTTTAAACTAACGATGCTTTTCGCTCGCGGCTCAAATTTATTAATAACATCCAACAACCAGCTGATTTATATCTTTAATGGTTGTTACATGAGGAATTAATCGGTACTTTTTTAATACGATGGTAAATACTATCGAGTATGTACAATCTACGTCTTATAGAGGTTAAATTGAGCAGATTACACGACAGGTGGACTAATAATGAGTGAAAATTGTTATGTTCATTGATTATATACTTTCGAAATAAATTATGTTGTATCAAATTGAATTTAATAAACAATTTAGGGCTTAATTATAATTTACTACTTACCTACTTATTGTGAGAGAGAATTGCTGATAGAAAAAAAGTTTGCCACTTCCTAATAACTGTATATTATACCTATAGAATTAAAATACATATAGAATGTTCTTAATGTAGCATTAATTTTATTTATACATTTAATTTAAAATCTATACAGAAGTACATTTAAAAAAGTACCTTTAAATACTAAATTTAGAAAATAATTCATTAAAATATTTAGGACACCACACATATCCGGCAATATGATATAGCATATGTAAAAGAATATAAATGTATATCAAGAAATAATTTGCAACGTCTTCTCGACTGAAAATGTCATAAAAATATCAAAACTCGCACCTCTAAATCGGTCAAGCTTAAAAAACAACGCCCGAGGCGCCACAGATAAGACTCAACCATCGAAGTCACGATAAAACTTAAGGCCAAATAAAATGTAGCCCTCGGCCAAAATTTAATTAATAATTCGCTACAATATCGTAATAGCCGATGTTTTTCGGTGTCCACTCAAATTATTGCCAGATAAAACACATCAAGTGGGCGTTCGATTGCATATCTCTTCGCGTTTGCCACGAAATTACTGACGATTTAAAAAGTAAAGTAGTATTCACATAAGTACTCGGGTACAAGCGTACTTATGTATGTGATTTC
>DWNR01000862.1:0-17286 GCA_018250455.1 Polygonus leo | reverse complement strand
CCCAATACGGATATTTCGTGTCAAGATCCGTGGATACGGATACGGATCCCAATACGGATATTTCGTGTCAAGATCCGTGGATACGGATACGGATCCCAATACGGATATTTCGTGTCAAGATCCGCGGATACGGATCCCAATACGGATATTTCGTGTCAAGATCCGTAGATACGGATACGGATCCCAATAGGGATATTTGGTGTCAAGATCCGCGGATACGGATCCTAATTTTCTTACTCATGCATGACGACGTGCGTGACCTTGATAATTATCGCCACTTGTTCTTTTTTCGTTTCAATGTTTGTCCAGAGCAAAAGTTGTTTTATAAACAGCAATTTTACACTATAAGGTGTTACTAAAAAGTACCTAAGAGCTTTCAGTACATAGGTACATACACACATACACATCTTCACGCCAAATCCCTAACGGGGTACTTGACACCTCCCTTCAGACCTTCTAAGGGCTTTGCAGTAAATATAAAATAACCCTAATAGGTGTCAAGTGTCACCAAAATCGGCGTGTTTATATAAGGAGACTTATGAATGTGGAAGAAGCTAGGCAAGTATGCCAGAACCGTGCTGTTTGGCACTCGCTACTCTCTGCTTACCCAGTTAGGGATTTAGCGTGAAGATGTGTGTGTATGTATAAAATAAATAGAATTGCACCTATGTATTGAAAATTAACAACGGAAAAAGATCCGCCAAAATATCCGCGAATACGGATACAGATAACTGACACATCACTAGTAATCATTATTAAATTTCGTACACACTATGTGAAGAGTAGGTACTCAAAAGTGTATTAAAAAAGAATGAAAAGTTCCCTCGGGATGGTAAAGTCATAAGTTTTACTTACATTGTAAAAGCGAATATGACTTTCGTTGTTACGAGGTCTCGTGTTAACAACTCATCATTACATTATGTAGATACATTAACATTAACCAGTGTACGGGAAATTTTATAAGTATCTATTATTCAGCAAAAATTTGAATTGTAGATATAAAAATCATCGATTCGAAGAAATATATATATATATTCAAAAATGATATGCAATAGGTACTTCAACCTTACATGAATATAAAACAGAGTATTCAAAAACAACTCAATAATCTTATAGATACGATTTAAAGAGGTACGAGGTATTCCCAGAGCGCTATGACATGGGATTCTTCAAAAAAGGTGCGAAAAGAGCTCTCCTTCAAAGTCGGCGATGCATTGGCGATTCCTCTGGTGTTGCAAATGTTCATTGGCGACGGTGAACACTTACCATCAGGTGTACCGTTTGCCTTATTGCTAGGTTAAAATATATTAAATAAGCTACTTTGTTGACTCCTGTAAAATAGTTTAATTGATGAAGATACAATTTGTTTACTTCATTGATAGTTATAGTGTAAGAGTATAATATGATAGTAGGCATTTAATAGAACATGTGAAAATGACAATTCCTGGCCATAAATTCGTGACAATGACGCCTCTCAAATCCACTTTTTGCCACTGAGCACTGGGGCAGATAGTACAATTTAAGAACTCATTTGCATATTAAAAGCATTTAAGTGATAAAGAGCTAGAGAACTGAGCAACGCTTAGAAATATAATCGATATTTATTGTTTTGAAGTACCAGGCATGATTAAATGTGATACTACGTCAAAACATAATGCTGTAACAATTTGTAAACAGCAGCGGTTAACAGGTGGTAGAACTCAGAGGTATCACCATCACAGTTCAAATAAAGGTTCTCCTTGCTGGAGTCGTGAATGAGTTTTTAATATATCCCTCTATAAATGATTGATCTTTTAGATTATATTACAGAAAACGACGAAATTTAACGTAATAACTTAATAAGTAATATATTGATTTTGTGTCATTTGATTGTTTTAGGGTTTGTGTGATTTGTGGGTTTGTGATTGTGTTTTTGTGGGTTTTCAAAGGGTTTTGACAAAACTTTGTTGTCCGTCTATAGGTCCATCTGCTACAGGGTACTGTACTGTATCTGTTGAATCTTAGTTAGTAGACTCTTGAAATATTTACATAACACGTGTAACCATGGCGGCTGCAACAATAAATACTAAAAATAAAATAAAAAAAGTTATTTATTAAACTATTCCAGTCTAAAAAAACTACAATGTAGTACAATACAATCTAACATTTCACCTTACAACGGCATTATGTAGGCTGGCGTTTGGAACCGTTCGTGTGCAACCCTACCTGCGCGATTATTGAGTAAATGACGAAAATATCCCTAAAACTTGTAACTACCAGACAGAAAAGAAAATACATTGAAACATATTGAGCGCAAGTTTGACTCAAATGTCTTTAAAGCAAAGAACAACTCAGTTATTCAATCTCAGTCCATTCAAAGAACAGGTTTCTTTTCCTAGTTTACTAGCAAGAAAGGTTCTAGTGGTTCACCAGCGGTATTCAATAGAGGCCCGCTTAACTTGAAACTGAGTGCGTCGCTTAACGCAAACACACGCATTCACATACTTGCCTTGCCTTTTATAACATTGGGTACATAATCTGGGGCGATCTCTTTCTTTATTAAACTTCTGTTGATCTTTGTGAGTCATAGTCATAGTCACATGTGTATTGGTCGTTTACAAAACCTGTTGGTTATAGGCGGAGGAACTCATGAAATATTATTTAAACGAATTAGAACAAACAAAATAGAATAATAGCCTATATCGCACTTCGCATTCGCACTTCGCATTCAAAGGACTAGCTGATTCCCAGATTAAGTCCAGATGTTCAAGTACTACGGATAATATATTTTTGCATCCATCAAAGCCAAGCCAAAGCCAAACTCTTGAATTTTGTAAGATAAGGGTTTTTTGATTACTAAACTACTTCTCGTTAAATTTTTTTTACAGAGTTATTTCTTCTTAAAAGAGTACTGTACTGTTTATCCCGTGGTATATATCTCAGTTTTTGAGATTTTGGTTACATAAAAAGATTTTTTTGTTCAGAACGTATATGATGATAACCGAATTAAAAATTCTTTTGTAATAAGTGGATAGTAGATAGTAGATAGATAGTAGTAGTGGATAGTATAACATGTATGTAACGACATGAGAGTTACGAAACCATTTGTCGTTCCAATTAAAAGACGTAGGTATTTCTTAGTCCTCAAATCCTTCATTTTTTTGATTGCTGCTTGAACATCTGCAGTGGTAATAGAAGGACAAAAATCCTAGTAAAGGTTAACCGCGGTTTCATTATTTTCCTTATTGATACTTCTATTTTCTTCTGTGATATTGTTACGTCTACGTCTATAGTCTATGCGTTTGGATTTCTGCGAATTAATTTTAATTTTTAATCTAACTGTATGATATATATTTCAGCTAAGGAACGCCTGAAGCTGCTTCAAATCCGATTACGCGTCTTTTTGGGATGACGATGTAGAAAGCCCCAAATGCGAATGTGACTTTCAAGTTTTCTGCTTCAAAGAGGAGGGTTGACTTTTTTATTTGCTAACGGGCTTTGATGCCTTTATAGGATTGACATATTACTTAACAGTTGATTCGCAAGTGGTTATATATAATTTTGTCATTTGTTTAAATGCTTATTTTTATTTGTTTTTATTTTATTATAATGTTTATTATACAATAAATAAGAACTGATATCAAAATTATAAACTATCTTTTATTTTATGTCATTTTGAAGTCGGTTCTTTTTTTATTTATTTTTCTGTTTTTAGTGGAAGATCTATTTTTAGTGGTAACCAGTAACAGATAGTTTTTCTGAATGGAAAACATTGTTTATAAGCAATTGCTACGCGGCTATGCTGCTATCTTTTGCTACATGCAAACTGCAGACAGTATATACAAATACATATGGTATATATGTTATTCTCAATTTGTAAGTTTGAAATTGATAGTTTATATCTTGAACTATTATATTGCCCTATTAATGTCCAATTTCGAACTTCTTTGATCATAAACTTTAGGACACGTTATTTACTACGCATGTAACATTACATATTGATGAGTTGGCTCATTTATCTTCGAAGTTGAAGGTCAAATAATTATAAAAATATATAATACCTTTTCGACATTATACTAAACCCATAGCAAAAAGAATTATAAAAGTCGCTTCATAGACAACGAAGTTATGCGGGAATATTGTACGTTACCCATTGCAGGTTGAGGAATTCCCTGATATATCTTCGTAGTACAAGGTCAAATAGTTGTGAAGGAAATGGAGCCACCTCAGTAATACCTACCTAAAAAAAACTCATAAACATCCATATATAATTGCCGAAGTAATCTTGTAACAAATATACAAAATAAATGATTATACCGTCGTTTTAAATAACGTTATGTAAGGTTCATAGTGTGTAGTGTAAATGTATGTTTATTTACACTGTAAATTAAGGATAATTCATTAAATTACTGACACAGGACAAGCATGAGCTTTTAAATAAAAAATAAAAAAGAATCATCTAAACTGGTTTACCCAATAAAATGTTCTGATGTAACAATTAAAAAATAGTCGAAGAACCTCCTCTTTTTTGAGGTCGATGAAGAGAATTGAAATGATTATGTATTAATATGACACAAAAATATCAGCAAATTAGTTTTTTACATTTAGGTCAATACGGGCGTAATTTCATGTCTATAATAACAAAGATAATCATTGTAATTACACGTCTGCATTTTTCTATAATAACACAAGGTGAATAATTAAAAAGTACAAATGCGACTACAGAATAAAATATGTTTAAAATTAATTACTTATTTGTAATGTCGATAGTTTTTTAGATGGAGGTTTGAAATAATACTTAATTTTTCCTAATTAGTGTTATCCCATCGCTGTCCGTGTCAAAGAGATCAGAAAGAATTTAGGCCTAGTGGTAAATAATATGACTTTGCACTCCAAAGTTGTGGGTTCGAATCCCAGGCACCCACCTCTGATTTTACAAATTACGTGGATATTTAAATGAAATTATCACTCGCTTTTCGGTGTAGGAAAACCTATGTTTTGGGCGTAATTTAGGCGTATAGGTAGGTAAGTGTGAAAAAGAAAATAATGACGTTAAAATAAATTAATAATAAAAAAAAAACTCAAAATGTAAGTGAGGGTGTAGGCTTAAATACTTCTGGTTTCGATACATATCAGCGTGACAATTGGTCGATTTAATGAGTGTCAGACAAATGTTTACTTGACTGTCAAAGCCTCGGCCCAAGCCAAAAGAACCACTTTAGTTAGTACATTTTCTCGTACATGAAATAACATTATTATTGACTAACCAAAACATACATCTCCAAAATTATTTCCACTTTCCCAAAACTTATCGGGTACTCCCATAGGAACTACGTCTATCGAAATGTCAGTTTTTATAGGAATAGGGATGACATGAACTCGCTGGTGTATATTAGGGGAATTAAGGATAATAGAAATGATTTAGATAGTTGTTACCAGCTTCTAAAAGAAGAATAAAGATGGATTTTATTCATTTGCATCGGCTCTGGATCTGGATGGAATTTATACTAAAAATATCTTTATAAAGTGCACGCTTTTGCCAGCGACTTCGTCCGCATAGAAGTCGAAAACCCCTTAGGGGTAGATTTCGAAAAATCCTTTCTTAGTGCGCACTTACATCGTGAAGACATACTTGCCTAGCTTCTTCCACTTTCATAACTCTCCTCATACAAACACGCCGATTTCAGAGACTCTTGACACCTCCTTCAGACAGCACACGATCAATTTGATCATGAAATGTCGGTCTGGGTCTCCCTCGGTAATTAATTAACCTATCTAAAATAACTTTTTGAATATTCGTTTCTTTACCTCAATCATTTCTTACGCTCTAGTACAAATCTCTCCCTTATATTCTTCCTCCTTTAACAACAAATCCTTTTATGTTTCAGCTGTACGCTTATGGCATTTCTTACCCAATTAATTAAATATTCCTTTGTCTAAATTAAGATTGTCTGGCAGAAATCGCTGTTTAGCGATGAAACCACCTGTTCTGCTAACGCTAATTTATATAATATCTAAATCGTGTATTTTGTTACACAATAAATAATTATTTACCAGGTGGTAGAACTCGTTTAGTTCGACCGGGGAGGTACCAGCGCCTACCTCATAGTCCTCCGTGAAGCTATTCTTGTGTTTCGGTTTGGAGAGGCGTGGTTGCCGGTTATATCTACTTATGCACGAAGTGAATATCTTTGCACTTAGGGGTAGCAACGCATCTGTGAACAATCTTAGGTATGATTTATTGCTTGGGATGATTACTGATGTCCATTGGCGACAGTGACCGCTTACCATTTAATTAGATACATGACATAATTATTCTTCAGTTTTCACTAGGTACTTTGTATTGTTCCACAAGTGAGCATGAGTCCCTCTTACAATGAAATGGATTCATACTACTAGAAAAAAAATCAGTGATCCTCTATCGATCAGTGATTCTAAGACAAGCAAAGTAGAAAAGCAAACATTAAATGCTAATCGTACAACGGGACCCTATTACTAAGACTCCAGTGTTTGTCTGTCCGTCCGTCTATCATGGACACTAGATCCGTAATAGATGAACATGTGATTTTTACAGGCTGGATAATTCTGCATGCACTTTAATGAGAAATGTTAAAATTACAAAAAGTTAAAATAAAGTATTCCCATAAAAGAAAATATAACTAGCTATAAAAAACGCTAGGTATAAATAATATAGTGAAAGAGAGCTATCGCGCATCGCTACTCGTTGGACGAGGATGGCAAATACCAGCTGTGAGAATTTTTATGTTAGACTTCGTCCATGATGTCAAACAATCATCTCAGAATCACGAAGAATTTGAACGATTTTTGCCATAGCCGGGCAATTGCTAATTTGTATAATGCACTTACTTACTCTTGAAAATTGATTTTTAATGTACGTTAGGCGTGTAAAACCAATATGCGTGAGAAGCCGGAATCAAAACCTCGTTTATTTTGTAAAGTATGTATAGTTGTATACTAAATGAAGAATATTTTTGTCGACTATAGTTCTACGTTTCTTAATATTAATTAGGGCGATAAAAAGGGCTAAATACACACACACTCACACATACATCTTCACGCCAAATCCCTAACGGGGTAGGCAGAAAGTATCGAGTGCCAAATGGCACGGTCCTGACATACTTGCTTAGCTTCTTCCACTTTCATAACTCTCCTCATCCAAACATGCCGATTTCGGAGACTCTTGACACCTCTTTCAGTCAGCACACGATCAATTTGATCATGAAATGTTAGTCTGTATGAAAGGTTACCAAAACATATATACAATGCGAATGTGGATGGATGTGGATACTGAGGGCTAAAATAGGGCTAATATTAAAGATCATACGATTCTTTTTGCAGAGCCTTTGCTTCTGGCAGTACATTTACATTCCTACAGTAACAAATAATATAATTACCATGGCCGCTATATCAACAAATCTTGCATTGAACCAGAAATGCTTGCCAAGTTGTAGAACTCTGTACTTCCTTCAGGAAGATATCACCGCTATCCTTGTAATCCTCCGTGAAACAATTCCTGTGTTTTGATATTGGATATACTTGCCGGCTATACTTAGATACGGGGCGAACATTTTAGTTCAAGTAAATGGTACCAACGCATTCATGATCAATCTCAAGTACTATTCAATCGTACTTGGGATATTGGGTTCCGCGGACCGTTCGTTAAGAATTACTCATAAAATAGAAGCACATGAACGTTTAAAGTTGTAAACTGTACTGTACTGTTTAAGTTGTAAAGAATTGGAAGTATAAGCAACGGTAAACAAAACAGCTGTTTAATTTGCCCCCAAACGTTTATTATCTTTAGGGAAATTTAAAAGACTCGTGACTCGAATCCCGGATTGCGATTTTCATCTAAAGTACATATTCTTTTGCAACGTGGTTGAGCGGACCTTTACCTTTGTCTTGTTTCATTACAAACAGCTCTGTAATGAAAGGTTAATTTGAGCTGTTTTTGTACATTTGTTTTAATATACAAAATGATTCACTGACTCACTGGCCTTTGTATTTGTTATAAAGAGAGTCTCAGTATAAAATGGATTTACGTAATTTCAAAATTGTTTTTTTACCCAATTTTTCTAATTCAACTTTTACCGTACTTAATGATTTAGTAAGTTTCACCGAGACAACTCCCTAATAGTATACGTAGCATTCTGTTAAGTATTTTTAAGTAAGTAATTAAAGATTTAAATAGCAAATTTTGTAACTTAGAGAGAGGGTGCGTCTTAGCACACAATAATCAATACAAATAAAAATAAATCGATAAATAAGTGCAAATTTTGAGAAAGACTGTAGTATTTAATTCCTTCAAATACCTATTTTAAAATATAAATTGTTTATTAATTTTAAATATAAAGTCTAATATTGTAGTATAAACTACGCACCATCACGATGAATAAAATAAATGTTGAATATTCGTAAAACGATATATGTAAATCGCTCCAAAGAGTAAGAAGGCAACTTTATCTCGACACAGAATAAGCATCGGTGATCCGGTTCTTCAAACCCTTTTGATGGAATTCTTGGATAAAAGACAGCGAAACCCGACATTTCATCTGAGAAGGCAAAAGTTATTTTCGTAGATCCTACTACCTATGTTGAAACAATATCGATTCATATCTCATTTGCAATGGACAATATTTTAATTGTTATGATATTACGCTTAAGCTAATGCAAATCTAAACCAAAAATAGTATTTTATAGTCTAGTATAAGCATAATAGGGCTTATTAACAATTCAATGCCATCTAAAAGAACTAAGATATGAATTTATTTGAGTATAGACGCTTATTTCACTAGCCCAAACCTAACACAAGAATTAATTTAAGGTAAATGAATTTATGCTCACGGTTGACTTACAACATAAATATCAAAATTATCATCAATAAGAAGAATGTCATCACAATGATCGCCATCAACATCATAGACCACAATAACAACCTATTATATTCAGGTATGATTCAATCGTACTTGAGGATGATTACTGATGTCTATGGGCGGCTGTGACTGAATGGTCGTTTACTATCTTTGTACGATAAGAAATTCACACAGTAGTACACTGTGTGAATTTCTTCGAAAATAAAAATTTCGATATTTAGTTTGGACAATGGATATTTTTAAAAATTAGAATGTTTAAACTTATAATTTTTCCTTTAACACAAGAAAATGATAAAATTCTAGGCACATATAACTTCTAAAATGAATGCTGTCCTGGAATTATATGCTGCACACCACCGCCGTCGGAAAACGTAAAATTTATTATCACATGTTTTTGCTGAAGAAAAGATATACCTCTATATCTTAAGGATATTTGAAGACTACCAAAATTAACAAGAACAAGGCAGTATGCTATGGCCTAAGAATTTAGGCCATAGCATTCTTATCTAGTACAAGATTTATTAAATTTAAACATTTTGGTTCAGACTAACATGTTTTCGTCGTAGACACGAAGTCCCTTATATGGGAGACAAACGTTAAAGATCTTACTCAGGTCTCAATGTTATGAAGCATGAATTATTCATAGAATATTTCACCCGTAGCCTGAACTCAGAATCACATATGTTTGAAGTTGTTGAAATGATGATCGGGGTTCGATTTCCGACGAGACGCTAGCAAATTACACTTTCAAATTTCTAGACGTTCCGTGCTTTAAATGTAGGTATGTTTCAGCCATGTCAAATGAAACATCTTTATATAAGAATCGCGATTCTTCCTAAGCGAATTTATTTCGTCGAATGTTCAAGAAATGATATTTACTCTAATGACATTTGAAGCATTGCTCACTTAGAATCCATTAGCCGAATACACTCCATTTACACGGTTCCGTTTACACCATCACTTCCATATTTTACGTGACACCAGATGAAGTCACGTTGGCAAGATTATCACGTCTTCGATATTGTTACCGTGTTGTGCAATTTGCTTCAAGCGTTCAGTGAATTTCATATGAGTTCAGCTAATCATTCGTATCTTAAAATAATTTATTGGAAGGGTTTCATACAAATGTATTTGAGAGATTAAGATATGAAATGAAATGAAAGGAAAAGAAATGAAATGATTTATTTATTGCACAAATTATATTAAATTACAAATTACAACATAATTTGAGACCTTGGCGGTGTTGCAATATTATTTTTAGTGTGGTGTGTGGAGCAGTGTTTACCCGACCTAACATTACGTTATTATTACATTACATTACGGTATGCATACGTTTAAACTATATATATACATAAGATTTTTACTTAGGTTTATAACAAATGTCTCTTGGCATCAGTGGCCATTTACCGACGGTTAAACTGCATGCTCGTTCGAGTGTATTAATATGAGGACCTAATAAATATTAAATAAATAATCGGCCACGTATGAGTTGAACTTATAAAAGAAAGGTTCCGTTGCTTAAAAATGGTGTTGAAAACATTTAGTATTTACGTTAATAACCCAATTATATATTTATTTTCTATTTTACTGTTCATATTTGTTGTGGTAGCAGTCATTGTAGTACAAAATAAGTGACGACTTCAAGCGTATACCTGTTACGGTTCATGAGATAAGACAACCTCAGTCTAAATGCAACTCGGGGATGGATCTCCCTCTTCGCCCGATGACCTCCAGCATATAGAGGTTGAGACAAATGAAGCATAGTAGAGTTTGAGACAAATGAAGGAGCTCCCAGGGTCTGGGAAGCGGAGAGAATGGGTCGAGAATCGGCGGGGGGCGGCAATGAAAGTGCATAGCTACTTTCCTGGTTCCCTGGCAAGACTAGTGAGCGATAGCCGACCTGGTCTTCTTCGGTTGCTGCTACAGTGTGTGTGGGGAGGGGAGGGGAGAGGAGGGGGGACACTAGGCGGGTCCGGCCAGCGCCACTGGCTGGGCGCCACCAACAGAGTTGCGGATGTGTGCGAGAGCGTTCCCGCGTCACCGCGGCGAGTAGAGCAACAGTCAAATTTTCGTTGTTTAGGGGACGTTAATGTATATATATATATATATATATGATATAATCAAAACAAGTCTCATTGCAAGAATTCTTACCATTGCATTTAAAAACTTGATTAGCAATATAGACGCGTATTTTGTTTATCTCGCTGTAAACTAATTCTATTATTACTGCTGGAAAACACATGACAAAAACTTTATAAATGCACACATTTGGTATCACGGTCTCTAATAAGGGGGCGGGAGGCCCCCCGCCTGCCGCGGAGCTGTTTATACGTAAACTCTGTGTCTCTCGAATAAAAAATCGTAAAGAGTAATTTACAACGCGATATTGTACAAGGAAAATACATATTTATAAAGTTAAAACAACTCCTCAAAAACTGGAGTCAAAAATACAACTTTAAGTGGAATAACGTGTGCGCAAAATCGAAATTTAAAAGTTATAAAAGTACCAATAACAATAGTGCCGGTAACGGAATATAAGTGACCAGTGGCTAGTGACTAATCATAAGCAGTGCAAAAAATTATGACTCATTAGCCTGTTGCTAACTGACACAAAACTCGAGTGCAGTCTGTACGCATAAACAATTTCACCAGTGACGTATACGCTACCGTGGCGTATTGCGTATGAACTCTTAACACTGAGAAATATTGCGCGCTGGAGCTCGGGTTCAATTCTCAGCGGAAATATACTTTTTTTATTTTTATTATAATTTTTCCTTTTTTTTTATCAAGTAAATTCACATCATATAACTAGTTAAAATATAAAAAAAAAACTTTATTATACAACAATATTTGCCACTCTAAGAAACCTAACAAGCATTAAAACGTAACACAAAGAGGGTTGAGTTCTCTTTAATCCTCCAATTTTCTTTGGCTTTTCTGGCGGTAAAAATGAATACCTCAAAAAAATGTGCTGGCTGTAAAGAAATTTTGTCAAAAAAAGAATTTCTACAGTGTTTCACATGCAAAGCGAGGTACGACTTAGAGTGTGCTAATGTGAGCTATAAATCTTTTAACCATTTGGAAAAGAAGGATCAATGGAAATGTCCGGAATGCACAAGCAGACAGCCAAAGAAGGGAAATATCAACACCCCAGTTCGCAATACGACAACTTTGGAAGAAGCGTCCGCCGAATTATCAAAATCCTCATCATCGCTACAGGACACACGAAGTGGTCATGACAATGTTACACACCGAACAAAGCATACTCGTACACCTACACTAATAGGGAACACTAGTCCATCCAGTGATAATACGGCATGTAACATATACAGCAACACTCTAGATGACTTAAAAGTATACATGAGAGAGCTACTCCTTAGCCAACTAGATAGTTTGCGAGAGGCTATTGTCGACCTTACCAACACCATAAAGACCCAAAATAGTCGTATCGAAGAATTAGAAGCCAGAGTAATGGCATTAGAAAATAAGTCTGAGGAGGCACAGCGTCATGATACTTCAACGTTAGAGAACTTAGTCTTACAGCTACAGTCCGACATAGTAGAGCGCGACCAGGAGCTATTAATTAATGACCTCGAAATTGCCGGGTGTCCCGAAACATTAAACGAAAACTGCACCCATATCGTCCTCACAGTAGCGAAGAAGATAGGAGTTGACCTCGATGAGAGGGATATAGTAAGCGCGGGGCGGACTGGACCGGTACGGCCACCAGCGGAGGGAGGTGCCCCGGCGCGGCCACGGCCTCTGGCCGTCCGCCTGGCACGTCGCGTTTCGCGCGACGCACTGCTACGAGCCGCACGTATCCGCCGTGATCTCAACACTGACGGACTAAACCTGCATGGAGCAACGAGACCTTTGTATATTAATGAACGGCTTTCTAGATACAATCGATCTATTTTCCAAAAAGCGCGTGCACTAGCTCGCGACGTGAACTATAAATATGTTTGGACGCGCGAGGGGCGAGTGTTTGTACGTCAAGAGCATGGAAAACCACGAATACGTATACGCAATGAATCAGACTTATTTAGGGTTTTTGGGAAAAAATAGTTTGATCACTTATATCATTTACCTCTTAGTATTAATTTATTTTTGTGTTACTGTATCGTTAATGTTTATAAATAGCTCATTATTTCTTACTTCTTATTTGCTTATAAGGACTTTACTTTATATCTATGTAGCCCATGAGGCTTCTGCAATAAATGTACACATACAACACTTATACTCACCTACATCTCCTCAACAAAATACATCAGCACATCACATAAACGTGCGTACACAGCTCTCTGTTAAACAATGCTTTGCTTGTAAACATAATTAGAATGAAATTATTTTACATAGTATATTTTTTTCCCTTTTTAATGTCGAATTTAAATAAAAAAAGTTTGCGTTTAGGGTTATTAAATGCCAGATCCCTTAATACCGGACATGACGAATTCCATGTTACCATTCTCAAGCACTCACCTGACATACTAGTTATTAATGAAACTTGGCTCAAAGCAGGACAGGAAAACTTAGCACCTTTAATTACAAATTATAAATTCTTACACAAAGCGAGACAGAATAAAAAAGGTGGAGGTGTAGGTTTCTACATAAAGCATGGCATATCAACGAAGGTGCAACAACATCCCATATCCACATTAGAACAAATGTGGCTGAAAGTACAATTACCGGGAGCAACTATGGCTCTAGGCACCGTATACAGACCTGAAAGCATAAGTGTAGGGGAAGCTTTAGACTCTATTAGTGAGTCTATGACAATTATGGGACACTGTGATTATACTTGGATACTAGGTGACTTGAATGTGGACATGACTCAAACAGACTCCCCAAAGGTGAGAGACGTCTTAAACTTTTGCCATCATCATAGCCTAGAGCAATTAGTCAAAGAGCCAACTAGAGTCACAGACCACACACAAACACTTATAGACCTAGTGGTAACAGATAGCCCTGAAAAATGTAAATCCCTAAAAGCATTTCACAACCGCTGCCTGAGTGATCATGCTATGTTAGTAGTTGACCTTGATATTAAAAAACCTAGAATACCAAAACGCATAAAATTTCAAAGAAGACTGCATCAATTTCCTGGGAGACCATATACGAAATTGATGATTTAGATGAAATGATTTACCAATTTAATTATTATATAATAAATCTATTTGATATCCATGCGCCAATGCATAAGAGTTACCTTAAGGACCGACCAAAACCCTGGATAACCAGTACTGTTAAGTTCATGATGAACCTACGCGATAAAGCCTTAATAAAAGCTCAGAAGAATAAGAAAGATACCTCTAAGGATTATTATCGCAGCCTAAAAAATTTGGTTACGACCACTACAGAATTTGAGAGAAAAGCTTATTTTAATTACTCTATAAATAATAATTTAAAGTGTCCCACAGTGTTATGGAGAAATATAAAAAACTCTACCCAAATAACCAACAATAACACTAGCCCAATACCCGAGTACCTTAATGATCCGGAGGCAATTAATACACACTTTTTAACTTTACCATCCTGCGGAACAGTGGAAAAAAATATAAACACTTCTTGTATCTCCCCTTGTATCTCACTATCATATTCACAATCACTCTCTGCAAAAGTTGACTATTTACAGCTACAACCAACAACAGAAACAGAGGTTGAGAAAATCATAGACAAAATTAAGATAAAGGCAGCAGGTGAAGATGGTCTCAATATAGAAATGATTAAGATGACCCTAGGTAGCACCCTCCCGATTATAACAAGAATAATAAATAAATCCATTGAAATCAACACGTTTCCATCCTGCTGGAAAAAAGCCTTAGTCAGACCGATTCCCAAAAAAAATAACGTAACAGAGTTAAAGGATCTGCGTCCGATTTCCATCCTCCCGGTCATATCAAAAATTTTAGAAAAAGTTGTCCTAAAACAAGTATTAAACTATGTACAAACTAAAAATGTAATACCAAAATTTCAGTCTGGGTTTCGCAGAGGGCACGGGACAGAAACAGCTCTATTACACGTCACAGATGACCTAACGGACGCCTCGGATATAGGACTAAGCAGTATAATGGTACTGCTCGATTACTCCAGGGCTTTTGACTGTTTGGATCAGAATTTACTTTTAGCTAAATTGGAACATTACGGCTTCTCTAAAAAAACATGTCAATGGTTCCAAACGTTTTTAAGCAACAGAGAGCAGATAGTTGTAACCGACGCTACAGATGGTTCGAAAAGATTTTCTTCTTCCAAGCTAGTAAAAAGAGGAGTCCCACAAGGCTCACTATTAAGCCCAATTCTGTTTTCTATCTACACAGCAGACATGCCTAAACATATAAAGTCCTGCAAATATCATCAGTACGCAGATGACACCCAGCTATACTATTCGTTCAAAGCCAATGACACACAAACAGCGATAAAAAAAATTAATGACGATTTAAAGAATATTTATACATGGTCTCAAAATAATTGTCTCGCTCTGAACCCGGCAAAGTCACAAACGTTGGTAGTAGGCACGAAGAAACAAATACAAAATGTGTTAGAATGTGAAGAAAAAATACAAATTAATAATGTTGTATTAGAACATGTAAGCTCCGCACGCAATCTAGGCCTTATAATGGACGGAGAGCAAAAGTACGTAGAGCACGTAAATAGTAAAATGAAGACCGCCTTTTATAAATTAAAAATTTTATATAAGATAAGACCCTACATTAAAACAGATTTACGACTATTATTATGTGAATCTTTAGTGCTCTCTCTATTTAATTATTGTAGTCCCATTTTTGCTCCTAGGCTAAGTAATAGTCTCGAAAGAGCAATACAACGAGTTCAGAACGCATGCATTCGATACTCCTTTAATGTACCCAGACGAGACTTTATAACCCCGTACCTCAACAGGAATGGCATATTAAACATGAGTGCAAGAATGAATCTACAGTATGCATGTACAGTACAAAGAGTGGTATGGAATAAAAAACCCGAATATCTGTTTGAGACCTTTCTAAACGAAGTCTTCGGTTAAATGCACAAAGTCTCCTTCAAGTACCAGTACATAAGTCCATTAGATATAGGGGTTGTTTTAAGTTCGCTGCTGCAAGGATATGGAATGATCTGCCCCCTCCACTTAGGGGCAAGATGAGTGTCGAATCCTTTAGAAGCAAATATAAATCAGCCCTACTAAGACGTCAACTTGCAGCAGAGAACTTGAAACCCTCCTACTGGCAGTACCTACACGTGAAGGATTTTCTCAAAGCAAGCTAAGCACAGTAAAATTTCATTCAATCAAAATCACACATGCTCACGTACACGCACACACACACACACACATACACACATAAGCGCGTACAAACACATCATATAACTTTTATTTTTAATTGTAAAACTTAGTTATACCCTAGTAAATAAGCAATCCATAATTATATTTTTCTCTTACTATTGTTGTAACATTGTAAATACTTTTATTAATATCTGTGAAGCGGCTGGCGGCACTAACTCCCCGCATAACATCATAGGGTTCATAGGAGCGGCTGAAAATCAGCGCTACTCGGAGCCCCGCTACCGAGTCAGCAAAAGCTGAGCCGTTTCCCTTTGCCCACGTTAAGCTTATTCTAATTGTAGTATGAATTAGTTATATGTTTGTATCTTGGCGCAATAAACGTTTTTTTATTCGGATAAATCTGAAAATATTTGAAACAAATTTCATATTTTTTATTGTGTAAAGTAGCATGCAGTCCACCTGATGGTAAGTGGTCACTGCCGCCCATGGACATTTTTTTGGGAAACAATATACATCTATTGGTTTAAAATATGTGGAGTTCAATATCCTATTATTATGATATCTCTGTTGTTACAAGTCTGGTGCGAAAAAATACTCTTAAAAGTTCAACATTTTCTCAATAGTTTCTCATTCATTGAAATGCAATTAACCAAATGCGATGAATGTTTATCTAAAATATGGGTTCACGATTTCTTAAAATACTCAATTTAAAAAGCTTAAAAAACAAATCACCATCACACTACAATAAAACAAAGACTACGGTTATGCGCTGTTAGGATTGTGGTTGTTGGTCGTCTTGTAATCTTTAGTAATTATTCATTATACATATTCAATTTCATCACAAGTTTATATTCAATTACATTTTAACCGTCGTGGATTTCCACAAAATTTTTAATTTTACTTTTCATTTCCAACTATACAGATCGCTACCGTCTATGCCATTTTACCCGTAAATTATACCAGATACCCAACCTAGACCACCGTCACCCTCATAATCCTTCGTGAAGCAATTCTTGTGTTTCGGTTAGGAGAATCGTGGTTACCGGCTATATTTATGCAGGCGAACCTTCGATCAAATATATACAAGATTAAAGGTAACGGCCTAAAAAACGGCCAGAGAAATAAGAGCACAAATAAGTT
>DWNR01000861.1:0-17287 GCA_018250455.1 Polygonus leo | reverse complement strand
GGGTAGAATTTCGAAAAATCCTTTCTTAGTGCTCACTTAGGTACATCATGAAAGGAACCCCTGTACCAAATTTCAAGTTTCTACGTATAGTAGTTTCGGCTGTGCGTTGATATGTCAGTCAGTTAATCAGTTTTGCCTTTTATATATATAGATTAAATGTTAAAAATAAAATTGAATTGTCCGGAAATACTACGCTTAAGATTATATATTTCTAAGCATATTATTGTCTCTGAAACAATTTCATACAAAAATAGATGATTATATTTAGAAGATTTAACATTTGAACCGCAAAAAATTCAAATCTACATATGCGCATCGAACTCATAATACTCACATAAGAAATATTATTATAATCACATTTAAACATAGTTCTGTAATAGTACGAGATATATCATACCCATTATGTTGTAATCTCAGGCAAATATATGCAAACACACCACATGTAATGTTTAGTAGAGATAAGTTACGTAAGGTATATAACAATCTCGTTTCAGTCGTGACTGATGCTACAATCATATGTTATAGACACCTATTTTTGCATTATCCTTTATTATATAAAAATCCACCGTAGTACCTACAATTATTACTATAATGTGGGTTATATTGGTTTCACCCCCATTCAGGCAAGCATTTGCAATTAAGAATAATCTGATTCTGTATTATATTTGAAGCTATGACTATTAAATAGCGTTTATAAAATTTACAGTTACCTAAAAACGAATCTTGAATTTCTGACTCTGGGATGGGGTATTGACCAGCGTTAGATACTACGCCCCTTGAAGGTTTATGCCCATAGATGCCGTTGAAGAAAGCTGGCATCCTAATAGAACCACCGATGTCTGAACCTGTAACAAGCAAAATGATAAGAAAATACATACATTTTCTTGTGAACCGAAAACTAAATCTATAAGCTTAAAAGATTTCAATGCTAGAATTAATTTCTTAAAACTTAAATTTAGAAAGGAAAAGAAAAGAAAATTTGCTATTAATATGACAATATTTCTTATAAGTACTCTGTATGAACTTCGCGAGAACTTTCGTATCCTTTCCATGAATAAAATTCTTTAATTGGTAGTATACAATATTACGGAAATTAAATCATAGGTAGTGTAACTCTCTATGATAGTAAAGAACAACAATTTATACGCTTTTTACCTTCTGCTCACGGCTAAGCACACGGTATTACTCTATTTAATGTATAATTTCGAATACATTAGGTACTTTACTCTTGGCATCAGATTTCTTTTTCAGAATAAAAGAAATCTAAGTCCTTTTCTGTATACTTGACAAAATTTCAGGATGATTGGTTGTTTTTATAAGGCAGGAAAGCATAATAAACTCACATTACACAAGTGAAGGGAGCAAACGAGCATGCAGTCCATCTGATGGTAAGTGGTCACTGCCGCCCATGGACATCAATAATCCACCCCAAGTTCGATTAAATCATACCTTGATTTGATTACTGAGGCTACTCCTCAGGACTAAGATGCTCGCCTCGTATATAAGGAGAGCCGCCAACCACGACGCTCCAAACCGAAACACAAGAATTGCGGTACGGAGTATTATGAGGGTGGCGGTGGTACCTCCTCGGTCGAACGAACTGAGTTCTACCACCTGTAGTTAAAATTCTCGTCTATTTTAAATATAATAAATAACTGACCAACTCCGAAGATGCTGCCGGCGGCCGCCTGCATACAACCTTCGCCACCTGACGATCCGCCGACTATCCGGGTCGTGTCATAAGGATTGTTCGTCCTGCCATGGATGTGGTTATGCGTTTCCCACCTAAAACATGACATAAGTTAGTCCTACCGCTCGACTACCGCTAAGCTCCTTTGTTTTTTAATTGAATCACTTTTTACATCTAAAAAATCCTGGCCAGCTTCGCTAGGTGTAAAGTAATAGTAGATCGATAACAGATATGTCGTTGATACACTCGTTGTCGGAATACTCGTAAAAATTCTGTTGATCCGATCGCAACCAAACTTCACAGGATCACTTGCTAGTATCCAATCTGAATATTTCCTGAAGATTTCATCGAAATCGGTCCAGCCGTTTCGGATATTGAACACACATCGCTTTTTATACTCATACTATATATAGGTTATAAATAAACAGTTACAGATCCGAAAGGTTGTCTATGAAAACATGGTTACATCATTATTTTTTAATTAATTGAATCCAATTGAATAATTTTACTATATTTAATTACAGACGTACTAATAGGAATCTGCTAAGATGGCGCGCAGTCTCCACTATACGATATTTTTCTTTATATCCTGAATTGAATCAACATAAGGTTTGCCTGCGCGCTTCCATTGTCAAAGCATTTCCTTCGCGCAACAGATGTTTATTAGCAATTTACGTTTCTGTCGGAAATATGCGGTACGCATTTATGCAAGAGGGGACCATCCATTCCTAAGGTATGGACGCATCTGTTTTGGACCTCCAGTAGAACTACAATTTTATCTATGACTGATTATTATAGGTGTATGACAATTACTTATCATCAGATAGACTGTATGCCCGGTTATCTCTATTTTAAATATATACATGTAAGTTGCCACTGTTATTCACATCCATTTGTAATTAACCTAAAACACTGTTTAGATTACACACCAAACCAAACATCCAAATATGTGTGTATCTACATACATAGCTTACGGCCTACATGTGTAGGCAGAAATAGGCCCATTAGTGACGCTTCCATAAAAACAACAAATTAATGACACTTCATAAATTTTAGTTATTTCCAACCTTGATTTTCCCGTATTTTTTCGTAAGATAAAAATTGATTTGTTATTATTTTTAGCGTATACCTTTTAAGAAACTTGAACAATTTACTTGGTTACCTTTCACAAATTAAACATAAAAATATGTTTGGAGGAAGAGAGCCATAGCCCATAACTTGGGATTTTAGAGGTGTAAATCTGAATTAATATTAAAACTCCAGTTCGAATACTACAAAAGCCTTTTTTACTCTTATTAAGATACTTATATAGGAGTAATAATTTAAATGCGATATACTTATCAATTACTATTAAGTGGTATATTATATGTTATTCATAAAAGCAGGTGATTTTTAATTAATATTATTATAACGTATAGAATAACTCTTACATAGACAACAAATTATTTTCTCGATGAAACTGACGAGAGTACAAAAAAAAGGAAAAATGTGCAGACTTTTTCGCGTCGTATACTTTTAAAATACAATGCAGTAAATTATATTCATCATGTAATTGTATGCTATTATTATATAAGCATTGCACTATATCGCATGTGCTGAAAATGTCCATAGGTGACGGTGACTACTTACCATCAGGTAGCCTGTCTGTCTTATCGCTAGGTTTAGATATTAAAAAAAATGTAGGTTGTATTTTTCTAAACTAAAAACTCCATTACAAAAAGACTGTAATGTCGGTTGTGTTGGACCGTAGGTGGATAGGTTCATCCACGGGATAGGGAATCTTAACCCATCTTATCTCTCAAGTTAGATCATAAGCAATATACGTGCAAAATTACAATCAGTTCAGTACTTTTAGAGTTTATCCCGAACATACATCGAAACATGATATTTTTATATATATGGATTATAAACATTACCACATGCAGAGTTCTGGTACATTCGTGAGACCGATGATGATTGCTCCCTTTGCCCGTAGAAGCTTGATGGTTTCTGCATCTTCGGTGGCGATCACGTCTTTTCTCAGCACTACGCCAGCGGTGTGATGCAGACCTAGACAAGAGACCAGATAAAGTTATTTAAAAATGATTGAATTTCGTCCATTGCGTATATTGAAACCGTTGGAAGTAGATTCTTTTACTCAAGATGATGTACGGATGACTACCTATAAACCTTGTCTATTAGGAAACAGAATTAGTAACTTCAAATTAAAAAGATTGTTAGTTTGGACGAGTAATAAAAATAACAATTTTGAGGCTAACGATGAGTCCAATTTTGGTCAATCAAGAAATTGGTATAGATAAAATGATACGTATTATTTAAAAGTGTGTGGTTTAGCGTGATAAATTACTTTTTATATAGTATTTAATTTTACAGCATCCTAATATTAATATTTATTACTAACTGACCCAGCAAACGTTTTTCTGCCTTAAAAATATATGAAAAAATTGTATGCCTATGTTTTATTCTGATATATAAGCTATATTATTGTAAAGTTCTACGTGAAAGAGTTACAAACATCCATAGTTACAAACATTCGCGTTTATAATATTAGTAGGATGAAATAAATTTATATTTCTTTTTATTATGATTAAATTATTTGATTCGTTGTACGTTTTACTAATATTTCAAGGTTAGCTAAATATTTTATCTCAAACTCTTTTAAATTAAGCTTCATAGCGCAATACAGTTCAGATAACAGGAAAATCATATAATTTTCTTCAAGGTGCCTAGCAAATTAGCTACCCACAGAGGATAATATTTAATCTATATTTTATATAGGTATCTATACTAACTATTACTCATAGAAAAAAAAACACTTTATCCATGATATTGCTTTGTTTCAAAAAACCTCAGATACAGATCTCAGGTCATATTTTAATATGGAAAACTAAAAACCAAGATGCTTCGTATTTGTCAACTTTACAGGAATAATTTAATAGGATTTTTTTAACACACTCCATCTTTGAAAACTGAAGTCCTATTGATTTATGTATGTAGCTTCCATTTTAGTTTGCAGTAGCAGTAGCTAAAAGTTGTGTCAGAAGGAGGTCTCTATTATGGCTTTGTTACAAATGTATAGGAAGAACCGTAATATCACGTAGATACTGTTCATTTGCAATTAACGTGAAAAACACGTTTCGACGCTATAATCCTTTGTACATAATAATACTATGGAGCTCACGGAGAGATTAAATGAAGTTATTTTATTTTTACTTTAGATCGAGCTCAGATAATAAATAACGGAATTAGTTATTTTATTTTTATTTAAGTTTTAAAGTACGAATGACTTTAATCCTGTGTAGTTCCAGGGGAAAGATAATAGAATTATCTGTGACTATCACTTGAATTATCATTACTATAGAATAATACTATACGATAAAAATTATGTACTTAACTTTGGATCGGTCATTTTGTCTATGATATTAAAATTGTCGTTTATTTTCGTGGCTTGTATGTTTTTTGGTAATTTGGGTGGATTAATTACTTTTTTCGTTTGGAATTTATTAGTAATAAATAATATTTTCAATAGACATTGGCTGAAAGTTATAGTTTTTGTGAATTAATAATTTTACTCTTGAAGTATGTGATATGAATGACTGAAATCGTCTTACACGACTTGATGACATAAATTACATTTCATAGTCACTGATGCGTAACCTGCCGTAATTGAAGTAATTCTTATGCTGATTGAATAACACAATGATAACGATCAAATAACATTTGAATCAATATTTTCCATCTATGTTTAATATTATTTCGTAGAGGGTTGTTTTGTTTGATTACAAATATGAACCAAACACGGCCCATGTTTGGTTCATCTATTTAATCTAAACATCCTAAAAAAATCATATTTGATCTAACTTGAAAATTAATACTTATATACAGGCGCGGTTCTAAAGGAGGGGAGGGGGCGGGGTCACAGGGGTCTGGGAAAAGCTTCGACTCATCGACATTATTTGTTGAAAACAATATTAGTAGTGCTGAATTACCAACTTTGCCTAACTAACAAATTGCTCCTATTCACCTAAATTACGAGAAAAACATACATGTAGATAATGAAAATAAACGATAAAAGTTTGTTCATAGCGTGGTCAAAATTACCTATCCTAAATTAAGTAGGTTTCCTATTTATTGTAAGTATTTTTGTTGTTATAGCGGCCTTGAGAATACATAGTATGTATAAGTCTTTATTTTCCCTAATAACCGGGTCATCTTATTGTAAGAGGCGACTCGTGCCCACCCGTAGGATATTAATAACGACATAAATACAAATAACAAAGTATTTAGCTTCAATATAATTAGTATTATATATGGAATAACATATCGTAAGCGTGGTTTGATATCGGCAGTGATACCGCAACCCATATTTTGGTTTAGAGCCTTTAGGGTACCGAAAAACTGTCTGTGGTCGAAGTTAAGGGCACAATAGGGCAAACACGTTCAAGTACTTGTCAGATAGGGTTCGTGCGTGCGTTTTATATGCGTTGTTCACGACTCACTCCTGTCCCGCGCGCGACCCAAGCCCGCTCCGCTCACGACCCGATTCGCTCACGACCCGCCCCGCTCACGACACGCTCCAGTGTTCCATACGGAATCTTCTTTAGTAAATAACAAATTGTACCTTCTTGCGATATGTTTTGTCCACAACATATGTAATAATAATAACATCAGTTAATTTTCAGATCTTGGTGTGAACGAATGCGGGACGGGATTTATCTTTTATATTATGGAACTTTTATTTTATATTATCGTACGAACGGCCCTCAGATTTCAGAGTAGACTTATCTATGAATACATACCAACAAAGTACTTAGACATTAATATTGCTATGCCGACAAGGTCTTAATTATGTCGTAAATGTAATTAACATAATTGTGTAGTAAATTCAATTTCAATTGTCAGTTATGATTCCCCTGTATTATAGGTATTTCCAATGTTACAATGTTACAACTTTAAAAAAAAAATGCCTAATATGAAATTCACACCAGTTTCCTTGTCATAAACGTAAATAACAAGTAAATTACCATAAATACAAAAAAGATCGGCTTAAGAAATTGTATGCGTATTATTAATTAAATTCTAAAAATACACCAGAACTTATAATTTTGCGAACATTAAATGTCATGATAATAAAATTGAGCCAGCCTTGAAAATTAACATTAATAAGACCTGTTACGCAATTTCGAAAATATGTTATTCTAAATAGACTAGCTGAACCGGCTAATGTTGTTCTGCCATAATAATAAATATAAAAATGGGGGTTGGTGGTAGAAAGGTAAAGGAAAGTAAGCTAAGGGGTATATGTACATTTAAAGTCAAATCGTATAAAATGAAGCTAAAAAATTACCAAAAAATAAAAATAAAATTTCTGGGGTAGCCTATCAGATCACCAACTTATCACCTATCGGATCGAATTGTGATCCTAAACCATTCTCAAATCTACTTAATGTCAGACAAAAAAATCATGGATTCGGTCCAGGCGTATATGACGAGTTCAACTATTAACCGAACAAAAAAATATAGAGTACCTTTAACTGCAATGCAATCTTTTGTCGTAAAGGGGACTCCGAGGAAGGGCTTCTCCTGCTCTATTTCTCGTTCCGTCTTCGTCCCACTGCGTACGAGTTCATCGGCCTCGCGGGCTTCCTTCATGGCCAATTCGAAACGATCCTCAACTAAGCAATTGAGAGCCGAGTTCACGTCTTTTATTCGCCGAATACATGTTTCCAGCACTTCCACGCTCGTCGTCTGAAATTTAAATCGGTTTTATTTGGTTAGTTCTAGTTGAACCTTATTTGCATTAAACATACATACTGAAAACACATATAGTAGAATTGTTATATGAAGCGAACGTACCACTATCGAGTGTAGTGTTAGCTACATATGAACATTCATTATATGTAATACTTTTACTAAGGTATTTTACATTTTTTACAAGTTATTACAAGTTTCTATTTAACTTGCAATGTATGTATGTTTGTCCCAGTGGAATCTTGCAACTGTATTTTTAATTAATTATCTGTAACCGATTGAGCTGAAATTTGGTATACACGCTTATTTTGGATGACAATGCATGCTTAGCTCTGTGACATCATTCTAATTCCAATATGGCGGTTCGTCCAAGGTGGTGGACTAGTTATTTTTTCTGCACTACCACAATATGGGTATCAAATGAATGTATACTATTTTATAGAATTGTGTGTATTTACACTTTATAAGACCTTTTGATGGAAATCCTTCGTGTTTTCAAAAATCTCGTGACGAGGAGTGTTTTCTCTTCAGAGTGGAGTGAAATGATAATGCTTCAGAACATCGTTATCTTGAAATCACACAGATTTTTTTATGAAGAATTTTTAAATGAATTACACTGTACACTGACTTAGAAACAGTCCCAATCATAACTAAAAAAATGAAAGAAATATTTTGCATAAATATTTTAGTACTCACAACATCTTATATGGGATTTTTTTCTCCAACAATATTTTATTTATTTATATTTTTATAATACTATAATATATAATAACATACTTATACTATAATATATAATATATAATACGGTTAAATATTTATGGAAAGATATTGTTAAATATTACGTAATTTATACATGAACCTTTAATTTTTCATAAATGAAATAAGTGTGAATAAATCAACGTGACAATATAGGTACATTATATAAATCCTTAAATTATGTAGACGAGCTTTTGGTTATTGCCTTGTATTACTATTTATAAGTTACAATAATAACTTTCATTTTATTATTATCAAGTCTCATTGTCATATAAATGTGTCTGACAGAATGAAAATAATCCTAGTGGTAAATTTAAATGCAAAATGTATTTAATTTTAATTGTTATTGCTATAAACCAGTGGTCGGCAACATATCTGCAAGCAAGGTCTTCATGATGACAAAATAAAGCAAAGGCGGGCCGCACTTTTTTCAGATTTTGATAATATGTAATACCGTCTATTGTTGCTACCTGTGTATCAAATAATATTTTCCGGAGTACACGTACATCGTCTACCGATTTTAAGTAAATATTGAGACATGTACAAAATAAGTTATTCTTCTTTATACATTAAGTACGCATGTCAAGTACAAGTTGCAAGTCTAGATTTGCGGGTCGCATTTGGTCTGGTAACCACTGCAATAAGCCGAATATAAATGATAAAGTTCCTGGTTACCTTGAAATGCACAAATAATTTTTGCTCCAAAATATATTTATACAACAGACATGCTAACAACGAAATGGCATCAGGTACCCTTTATGAATTAACAAGGAGAACTGCTTCTGGTAGGTATTTTTAACCCTTGACGTACGCTGAACTAATTACTGCACTTGACCCGGTTTTATTCTACTTACCTTGAGTAAACCTTTTAGTTTTCAATGAACTTCAGTTTAGCAAAAAAAATGTTTAAAATCGAAATCATTATGTATTTTTGTTATATACTATTGACTTTTATGTAGTCCGTACCCAAATGGAAAACATAGAAAAAAACACATTTTTTAAACTATTTTATTCTGAATTCTACAATCTACAATTCTACAACAACTCCATCTACTTTTCCATGTAACATTTCACTTTACAAAGCCATCTGTAAGTAGTCGGTTCAGAACCCTTCGTGTGTGTCCATTTGACACATTATTTATGTATTAGCTGTGCCCGCGGCTCCGCCCGCTACCCCTCCTTTAGGGATTGAATTTTTATGGCCTAAAACCTGGCCGGGGGTCTTCTCGACAGATTAGCCAAGTTGGCATCAAAATCCGTTAAGCCATTTTTACGTGATGCGCGGTCAAATAAACAGACAAACAGACAAAAATTCCAAAAACTGTTAAAACTTATTCCGTTATCAAATTAAGAACACTGAGTCAAAACTAAATAATGAACTTACAATAGTCATAACAGTAATATTAACTGTTATGTCTATTGTATTGTTGTATTGTACATATGTCACTTTACCTTAAATATTATATTTTAAGCATTTACTACCAAGATAATCGTACATTTTCCAATCACTAACGAAAATAAAGTTTAAATATAACAACAGCATATTATTAGTTTTAATTTGAAATTGAAATTATATATTAAAATCGTTACAAGTTACAACTCCTAAATTGATTATACATCTACTTAGTTGTCTAACGTACCGTATGAATCTATCATGTACTCTATGACGCCCTTGCCCTTGCCTTGTCACACACAAAGCCAGTGGTTCCTAACCTTTTAGTGATGAGGGACCATTTGACTAAATTTTAATTTTGACGTGAACCACAAATGGTTTAGCAGAAAAAATAACTATTAAGTACGAAGCAATGGAATAAAAAAAAAGTAATTGATATCAAGAAATTCTTCTTTAATTAAAAGCAAGCAAAGCAAGTTTTGTGTTTTGGTCTTGGAAAGATACCTGAGGCGAACATCTCATGGGTATCATAGCATCTGTGTTTATCTCGCATCTCATACTCGCACACGAATAGTTCCATAAAACCAACAGGTGGTAGTGGATTTCCCTTTGGGTTCCACTTATTTTTAGGTATTTCAATGTTAGTATTTGATGAATCCCGGGTAATCCACATTCAATTAAACTCAACACTTTGAAAAAAGTATCGTGATGGACGGAAGGACAACGAAGTCTTTATAATAGGGTCCCGTTAGTGCCATTAGGGTACAGAACCTCATTAAGCCGCCTCCGCTGTGCCACCGCCAATACATTACTGTGGAATGGGGACATTAAAGTAGTATAACAGTTTATTTAATACAGTGTGCGGTGAGTTGCAAATAACTGCTGAGTCATTTATTACGTTAGAGGAAAATGGTCCAAATGGTTATTTCCTTGGATTTGAATATATTTTTTACGTACCTACCTACTTCGTGCCTGCGCTAAGGATGCCGATTCTTTTCGAAAAAGGTCGATTATCGATTTTTTTTATTGTATAAAGATAGCAAATGAGCATGCAGTCCACCTGATGGTAAGTGGTCTCTGCCCCCCACGGACACCAGTAGCCATCCCCAAGTACAATTAAATCATACCTAAGTTTGATCACAGATGCGTTGCCTAATGATAAGGACTAATATGTCCTCTCTGTCACGCCTTTCCTAACCGAAACACAAGAATTGCTTCACGGAGGATTATGAGGGTATCGGTGGTACCTCCCTGGTTGAACTAAACGAGCTCTACCAGCCGGCAAATTCATAAACATTGGATTCGGATGAAAGCCTGATAATTCGCGATCTTATTCGATTTTTTGTTTATAAAAGGTATGTACTGTATGTATTAAAACAAAACAAAAAACCCGACTTCTTAAAAAGAAGAAGCAAAAAATGAAAAACTAGCCGATTGGGCTGTAAGCCGTGCCAAAGATATGCACATTAATCAGACTTTATCCTCCTTCTGACGAAGCCAGGTAAAAAATAGTTCATTTTTATATATCAGATTTTTTTTATAAATTAACTTAATTTACAAATCACAGTTATTGTTATACCGCTCCGGGAATACTTCAGAAGTATCAGCAAATGTGCCAAAACACTTAGATTGGATTCAATTTGCACATTGGTGTCAATTGAGAGTATTTGATCATGAACGATTGTAATGTTGTGAATTAAATCTTAATGTACCGAAATCAATACTGAAGACAATGAACCCTAGGAACATTTAGGTAAAATAATCATTTTCGGAATCCTTAAATAAACTCTTATTTTTAACTAGCTTTTGCCCGCGACTTCACATGCGATTCTTATTTCGATATATATTAATAATTCGGCTGTTCAAGGGAAAACATACTCCAGATTTTAAGTTACACCATAAGTAACGCAACTGTGAAAACCGCCTCCAATTTCATGTAGTTGTGTCGTGATGCGCGTACAAACATACAAATAAATAGACAATTAAAAATTATTTTCTGGCTTCTATTGCGTACAGACATCATCCAGTTACAATTGGTATATATAGGTATAAATGTCTTGTACTTAATTAAATCGAATCTAAGTCGTCAATTATAATAAAGATTTTCTTTGAGGTTTGTTTACTCTGGATAATTTTATAAAATTAGTCTTTAAATCTTAAAAAAATAATGTAGGTAGGTATTTAAGTTTTCAATATAACCGGTAATTTATTTTCGGTTTAATAACGTCCTAAAGGTATAGATGAACCTGTTTACGAGATTATTTTAAAACAACGTAGGTATATATAGCTCACTGTTGAATAATTAATTTTGAATGTTGTTTTACCTATTTGTGCGTGTTCCAAGGTACTTATTGACATTTGGATGTATACGTACATACATAGGTACATACTTATTGTATTTGTTATTAAATCAATAATTTCAATCATTTAAAATTTACAATAATGTCGAGTATACCTAATGTAATTGTTTAAGTGATATGTTATCTTACTTTATAAAAATCCCGTCTCGAATCTCCCACAATACTTAATTAGTTTTATTAAATTTTACACATATTATATGTTACTTGGTCGAACTTGAGAGAATTTTGCGCCCGACAGGTGTCACTACTGTCAGCGTTTATTCGGCTCCATTGGTAAATTTTATATTGAGATGTTGTTTCATAAATTATAATTCCTTGATGTTCCATATTTTGGCAAACGTATTTATAAAAAAATACATATTAATATGTTTCTTACCTACAAATAATGTATCTACGAAACTAATGTGGCAATTTTATTGCTTTATGTTATATCCCACTCTTAAATCGTTCTCAACTCTCTATTCATAAGTACCACAAACTTTCTCCGAGCCAGTACATGCGGATTAATGGCTACCCGCTTGTGTCATGTTTTCCAGGCGCTGGAAGACCTCTGACAAGATTTAACTGTTGACTATTACAACACATAAACGACTGGATCAAATTTCTTGACGCAACTTTTCAATGAAACGTGGAAACGTTTTCTTTAATAGTCATTAAGTAATCCCGCCAGTGCTATAGAAACTTGTATGCTAATTTCTGATTTGAAGTTGACAATTTTTTCCTATTAATTGTAACAGATTAAATTAATTAATGTGTTGTCTTTACCAAATTAGTAAACGCCATAGCGTCTATTATTATATAAAATTACCGGTAATAAAAACAATATTTATAATTTTAATAATAGGTAGGTATACCTATCAAACTTAAGTTATAAAATTGTTAAATAATATATTAATTTATTTCCAATTAAAGTTTTTTTTTTAATTCATGCTCCCGAGTGTATATTAAATTTCAAAATTTGACAACCCTTGTCCTGTACATACAACTAGCCGTTTCTGACGCACTACAACAATGACGACACGGTGAATCATGTTACAATATTTTTTCTAGTAGGTAATATCATGCAATAGGAATGAAAACTAGGAAACTTTTCACGAATTTACGTACCTCTTTTTGCCTAATTCGCCTCGCAACTTCGACAGCCGGTTGTTTCAGGATGTCGTCGGTTATCGGCGGAATCTTCTCGCCTCCGTTCCTGTAGTAAAAACTGAAGAAAAATCTACCAATCGTCCCGATAATTAATCTCAGTACATGAAGCACTCTCAATTTCAGCGGGACCGAACTGCTTATCTCTACGTCAGTCATGTTTACTTTATAAACTTAAGACTCGTCTATTAATACATTTAGTGTACACATGTGCGATACTTAAACGTTTCGGTCGGGAGTTATGAAACTTTTTCGGGGCGAATTATTGTCGGTCAATTAATTGAGTAGTATTGGAACGCGCGGAAAGTACACTTCACATCAACTCATTGAGTTGAGTGAAGAAACAACACGATGCGCGCTGCACGCTTCGTTCAGCCGGTCGAATGCGTCACACTCACAACAATGTCTGTCCCGCTCGCGTACTGGAGTATAGATAAGTCGGATTAGGTAATTACGATACTTGTTCCACCTAAACCTAATATCTAAAATACCTAATCCATATATCTGTTATTTTTTTATTCGGTGTACGGTTCGGTTCGATCGAATACAGTGATCTCAGTATTCTGTATATTTGGATTAGGTAGAAAATTATCGATATAAAGATTCTATTTGTAATATTATTTATGCGTTTCAATCTGATATAAGCAGGTGGTACAAAAAGTGAGAGTATGAGTAACACTTAGCTCTATTTTATTATTAAGGTCTATTATAATTTAAATTACTTCATAGGACTAATATAAGTTTATTTATTTATTGTATGCTATATTCGATATCGTATCTGCATATTCAATATATTTTGTATACCATGTATCTAATCATGGATACCTTCGGACCAGGTGTGGATTCATATCGACAAATACCTAATCCACATACCTAAACTAATTTATGCCTCGTCCCTATACTGGAGTCTACGTTTCGCGCCCACAGCGACGCCCGCGTTCGCGTCCTACGGTGATTATCTGAACTATCGCCATTCTTTTTGTAGATAGCGAATAAATGACTTGCTAACATGAACTTATTATCTGCCAACAATCCCAGCTCTACTACTGCAATAAAAAGATAACGTAACCATGAACAAATTTGAATATAGAGCATTCTGATATTGACTTGCATCTGCAGTCGCCACATAACCCGTTTATCGTATTTTTTATCTGTATTCAAAACTGTATCGTTGTGACTCAACATCGACCTTCAGTCGGTTATCGACTGTAATACAATGAAGCTTTCATAAAATACACCAAGTTTTATACTACAGCTATCAATGTTGACCCAATTTTATAAAAACATCTTCGCATCCATCATGTTTGTAGGACAATCGACGAAGCAGTTTGTTGAAGTATAAAAGTCTTTTTCTAGCGACGTAAATATGAAAAATGTTCATGAAAAACTGAGCAAAGTAGAATATGGGTGCGAGACTTGTTAGTTAATGATTTTTAAAGTTTATTTTCTCCGATATATGTACGAGTATTTTGAAATTATTATAGGTATTCTAGAACCGGGTAAAATTGTTTATAGTAAATACATAATATATAGAAAAAGCGACCGTGCATGCAGTTTAATTGAAGCTGATTGGTTGTTGACATCCATGAATACCCACCTCAAACAGGATTCGCCCTGACCAAGGTCGACCACAAAGGCGTTGCAACCCGAAACGGGGAATAAGTTGTATGTAGGTATAGCTCATGTGAAATATTTCCCTTAGAGGACAGAGATCACTTTAAAACTAGTCACTGGTTTTCATAATGAATACAGTTAAAAGCAAATAAATAAAGCTATTATAAATCAGGCTGCTAGAGCCAGTGTGGCCTAAGTGCTTTTAGCGACTTTTGACCTGTTTGCATTTTTGCAATTTAAAAACGGCAACAAAACCAGAGCGGTCTAAAATAGTTTATCCGTAAGTTCAAACATGTAAATAATTGTAGGCTGCTCTAGTACCTAATGTAGATTACCGTTTCATCATCACAACCCGTTATTGTCCCACTGCTGGGCACGGGTCTCCTCTCCCAATGAGAAGGATTTAGGTCATAGTGCGCCGCGATGACCAAGTGCGAATTGGTAGACTTCACACACACTTGAGATTTTTTACAATCTGTTGGGCATGCAGGTTTCCTTACGATGTTTTCCTGTCATATCGTAGATTACAATTTAAATCCTTAAAATTTGGCATCATATATTATTAACATTAACTTTAACGTAACTCTACAACGACGGGTATCGTAACGACGGGTATTTTGACTACTAAATTATTTCGACTGGTCCGGACGTCCAGTTTAGTCTATGTAGGGTTGTCAATTCACCTCTTGACCTACTTAATCTATTGTCATTGAAAATCTTTCGCTATAAGTGATCATTCAGACCGGAGTATTTGTGATTTTAAAATAGTTCCCCTTTTATAATACCATGTTGAAACTTTCTTTTATACCAGAGATATACTAGTAGGAAATGTGTAGAGATTAACGTATCACAAAAAGCATTAGATCAAACAAGTATTGGACTAGACATTTTTTTCTAAAGGCCAAGTTATGATGATACAGAAGTACTGCCTGTTACAACTAACTCTGTAGTATTTGCCTTTTAAAAATGTGTAAATTCTAAATTTCCGATGATGGAGGGTAAATCTGTGTTTTGTAGTTTTAAATTTTAAAATAGAAACTTGCCCAATTTTATACTTTAACAAGTGGTATAACGCGTCATCGCTTCATACATCTGTGCCGCGGACCTTAAATAGGAATTCAATTTATAACTGGGTTTGATAATCAAACCTTTATGAAATCAAACTTTGATTATATAATATGATCCTCGGTAGTGGTGGTAGATTAAGTTAGGTTGAGTATGTAATAGAAAACGAAAAAACAACATGCAAGCGAAAACGAAATGAAAAAAAAAACAAAACAAAATACACAAAACGAAGTAAGATTAGCCAACTAAAAAGCAAAAAATAATAATTTTATAATGGCATGTCAATGCAAAGTGACCCAAAAATTTTTGATACCGAGCTAAACTAACTTTTACCTATCGACCTTTGTAAAAGACTTATGGCAACCCTATACCCGAGCGGCACTCCTTGCTGACCTTGCCATGCCTCGAAGGGCCCTATAAGCTTTCTGCTTTTCTCTTCCAGGTTAACGTTAGTTGTGTCCAACTACCTCAAGGCTGCTCAACCTTTTTAAGATTTGGGCCAAATTGGCGATTTCAAAATCATCAAGAAAAAAAGAAGACCAAACAAAGACAACAATACTCACTATTTGAATTTTAAGACGAAAAATAAACTGGATGGCCACGTGGTCCGCCATGGCCTAGGGGTTGGGCACCTTAGAACTAGCTTATAGCTACTGTATTACAACCAAAGTATATTAGGTTATATCCCGATACGCGGGTCACCATATTAAAATCATATTACGAACGTATCATATTAGTATCATATTAATATGAAATACAATATATAATAATAAAAATAATAAGATTACGATATAATCTTATTAATTGTCATATTTATTATTACGTTACGTAAAATCTGCAGATTTATTGAAGGCCTTGTTTATGCCGTAGCACATTAATAGTTCTTCTACGCAAATAATTCTAAATGTTATAAGGAAAAATATGTAACTTAAGAATATTTTCCTGTAAATATCCCTGAATATTCTGTGAGTAATTTTGTGGGTCCAATCACAAAATTTTCGTATACGTTAATGCCCTTTTATGTAATACTAGCTGTGCCCGCGTCTCCGCCCGCTACGACTCCATTTAGGGATTGAATTTTTATGGCCTAAAACCTAGCCGGGGGTCTTCTCGATCGATTAGTCAAGTTTGCATCAAAATCCGTTAAGCCATTCTTACGTGATGCGCGGTCAAATAACCAGATAAACAGACAAAATTTCTAAAAACCTTTAAAACGTGTTCTGTTATCAATTATTCTAAGTATCCCCAGCCGATTATTTTTATTATTTCGAATATCTTCCATGTACAGACTTTCGACCCTCTTTAGATTTATTATATGTATAGATAGAAGATAGATACGAGTATATTAAACTAGCTGACCCAGCAAACGTTGTTTTGCCATAAAAAAATATTAAAAAATGAGGGCTGATGGTAGAAGAGTGAAAATTTAGGGTTGCATGTAGTTTTCAATGCTGAATCATAAAAAAATAAAAACAAACAAATATATCCAAAAAATAAAAAAAATAGGTGTGT
>DWNR01000860.1:0-17296 GCA_018250455.1 Polygonus leo | reverse complement strand
AAAAAAATATATAGTATCACAGAAAAAAAAGTGTGGACCACCCTTATCAATTAGGGGTATAAAAATAGATAACAACCTATTACACATGTTCAAATAAAGTCTATACTATATCTACCTATTTTTGTATTTCAGAAATATCTCACAATGTCTCCTTTAGCAACATTATGACATTGCTCCTGTAATTAAGTACCCAACGTTAAACCGTATTAGCGTGTTCATAAAGACGTTATGAGCTGAACTGCTACAAAACAACAGTTTTTATTTTACTACAACCGTAGTAAAGTAATATTTTACTACCTGCGTTTTAGTAAAACTACGTATTGGTTATATACACGATATATTAAAATATAGATACCTTTCTATAAAATATTATTGTCACACGTGTGTTCACAGTCAAAATTTCGTCTCGCTGTAAAAATTGTAGCAAAGATTATTTGCGATTGACACGTTTTTATACTAATATTCATTACCTTGATTAGATCTTTAATTACGTATTAGGCAACACTTGGTACCGATATCAAAATTTTAAAATATTTTTTAATTTTCAGAACATTTTGAAGTCAGTTCTTATTTTATGTATTTATTTTTCGTTTAGTAACATATTATGACATTGTTCCTCTAATTAAGCATCCAACGTTAAGCCGTATTACCGTGCTTCGTAAAAACGTTATGAGCTGAACTGCTACGAACAACAGTTTTTATTTTACTACAACCGTAGTAAAGTAATATTTTACTACCTGTGTTATAGTGAAACTTTTGTACCTATAGAAATTTACTTCATAAACTAAGGTAGAAGAACCTTTAAAAAGTTTATCACACTTAGGTATTTTAATCTTACGTATTATTTAATATGTTGAGATATTTTTGGTATAATATCCTATTATATGCAGATGAAGTTGCAGGTATAAGCTGAATGTTTAATATTATCATAAGTTAAAAGTAAGATAGGTTTAATATTATATAATTTTATGATATACTTTAATTTAAGAATTTAAGTTTATATACGGTTCATTCACATGAGTAAAAAAAAATAAATACAAAACAAACTTAGGTACGTAATTGCAGCCAGTTACAACTGTGGGACCACGACAATACTCTTATCAAGTATTACATGTATAAATATGATTTATACTTATTGATCTTACCTGACTTATTTTTATTGTTTGTATTCTTTGTAACTCTAACTAAAATAACAAACTATCATGCAGTCCACTTAAGATTAGTCACGGACCTGTAGTACTACAAAATAATGGTAAGTGCAAGTTAGTTCAATGAAGTGTAGTTACTAAATTTTATTGAAAATCTGATTCGAAGCACACAAATGCATTGCTTGAAAGGTCGCGTCTTGAATAAATGTAACTAGAAACCTGACCTTTCCGACCAAAATACAAATAGCTTACAAACTATCAATTTACATTTAAAAGAGTTCACAATTGAATTAAATGTAAAAGATAATAAACTCAGATAAGAAACGATACGAAGAAAAAGTAAATTCTCGTTCACAAAGTCAACATCGGTCATCGGGACTATCGATCAAGTACTCGACTGGACGCGGCGTTCAATGATACGGCTAATCGATACTCGCGAGCTTCCTCTCGATTAGCACTCGATACTTCGAGTGATTGAACGAGGTTAACAAGAAATAATTGTATTTTTTTATTTATAATTGGTATAGATTTTCAAATTCGTAGCATAGGTATTATAACACAATGTTTTTGGAAATCTGTATCAATAAATACTTTTTTATAAATTTACGATATTTGAAGGATCTGAGGCTTAAACTTTCATTGAACACTCGTAAAAAAATCCAAAGCTTGTTATTGTTAAAATTTATCAAAACATATTTTTATATTGTACCTATACTTATTTTGCCGACGTTGTGTAATCTGATTGTTTTAAATACATCATCTTACTTTGATTATTATTGACTTCAAATTCGAAATTGAAAAAAAAGGTGATTCACAAAATTTTTAATTGGAAGAGAAACTCTTTTTAATGAACTCTTAAGCTTCAAAAGCTTCAAAAGTCAAATTTAAAAGGTAAATAGCATAGTTAAGAGCGATACGAAGAAAAAAGAAAGTCGTTCACAAAGTCAACATCGGTCATTGGGACCATCGATCAAGTCCTTGACTGGACGCGGCGGACAACGATACGACTAATCGATACTCGCGAGCTTCCTCTCGATTAGCACTCGATACTTCGAAGTGTTTGCTATTGTACCTATACTTATTTTGTCGACGTTGTGTTATCTGATTGTTTTAAAATATATCATCCTAATTTGATTATGATATACTTCAAATTCGAAATTTTAAAAAAAGGTTATTGACTATTTTTTTAATTGGAAGAAAAATTCCTATTAATGAGCTCTTATGCTTCAAAAGTAAATTCTAGAATCAAATTTAAAAGGTGACTAGCGTAGCTAAGAGTGATACGAAGAAAAAAGAAAGTCGTTACAAAGTCAACATCGGTCATTGGGACCATCGATCAAGTCCTTGACTGGACGCGGCGTTCAACGATACGACTGATCGATACTCGTGAGCTTCGTCTCGATTAGCACTCGATACTTCGAGTGATTGAATGACGTTTTACCTACATTTGAAATACGTGTAATACTTTAACATTTTTCTGTTTTGATAATAGTTACCTTCTTTATTTGTAATTATTCTTGATTATTTCAATATACTTAAAGCAATTAAATAGGAACGTTTGAACAATTTCATTTTCAAAGTTTATTTTGGTTCAAATTTTCCAACAGATATTTTACTTACTATTTTACCTATAGCTGTTTGTCCAACGGCATGTCGTTTGATTTTTAAGAGACTCAGTGATATGAACGAAAATACTTTGATTATCATTATGTTTAATTGATTACGAGGGAACAAGAAAAAATTACTTACAAAAGACTAAATCTTTAAGAATCATGGTAGTTGTTATAAATCTAGTAAATACTATTCTAAGCTTTTAAAGTAAACTAAAGAATCAGATTTTAAAAATAAATAGCTAAGATACGACAAAAAAAGGAAGTCGTTCACAAAGTCAACATCGGTCATTGGGACCATCGATCAAGTCCTTGACTGGACGCGGCGGACAACGATACGCCTAATCGATACTCGCGAGCTTCCTCTCGATTAGCACTCGATACTTTCGAGTGATTGAACGAGGTTTAGATATCAGTTGGTTTTTCACAGAAGTAAACTACTAACTAGCTTTAGTCGCCCATGCGCTAATCTGAGAGTGTGTGTTGATTGAAAATGTTTTCGCTGACACATATAAACAAATGTCCGTATTTTTATCTACCACAGGATTTTATCTTTTGAACCGATATAGGTATAAACTTTGAACTTTCACAGAATGTTACTAAATCCGCTGAAAAAAGAAGTACTAAAGGTTTGTCCTATCTATTGTTGATGATATTTATTTATATGGATGTAACTATTTTAACTTTTTTGTTCGCCTCCCCAGTCGAACTAAACGAGTTCTACCACCTGGCAAAACACTTACTTGTCCTAACTGGGATATATTGTTGTCTTTATTTTTTGTTTGTTTTTTTAGCCATTAAAACTTTTTATTTACTAGTAAACAAAACATACAAACTGCAATACTGTATCGGATTATTCGTTGGCCTACATTACAAGGGTTGGAACTTAGGGCAACATCGTTAGCAGAACCTTTATAACTGTTATGTAAGGCCCACGTAAACTTATCCCTTGGGTCGGGTCGCGTCTGTTCTGTGAATAATTTCATTTGGTTATACTAGAACAAACAACTAGTATTATGTTGCTGGTAATCATATATCTAAGGAGGAAATTAAGTAAATAATTGAATACGAAACGTTAAAACCTGGCTGGTTTATACTGGTTAATCCCAAGAATTTGTTTTACTTTTTATCTATTTATAGTATTATTTTATTTACATTTTGTGTAAGTACGTACGTACGTACATTTTGTGTAAGATACTATAAAATATAATACGCGTGTAGAGAATAACTAAAATATTTGAAATAATATACATTGAGTAAATGAATAAAATCATTTTTTTTCTATAAGAGTGAACTTACTTCATAAATATTCTCTTTCTATATCCGATATTTAAAAGTGTAACATGAAAGCTTGTCCAATATGTTAAAATTCTTCTCAGTAAAAAAATATTTATCTAGTTGTATTATTTATTGATTTTTAATAAAATATGGCCTAACGACAAAATATACAAGAATTATAACGTTAATCAGTTTTTACTAAAAGATCCAGAGAATCTTTCAATTTCCCGAACAAAGTAAACCAAACCGGGACTACATTTGTATTTCACAGTGTAGATTACTCACTTTTTATTCCAAAATCTGTTTTTCAAAATTATTATTTATCCGCTCTTACAAAAAGATCAACAATTGTTAAATATTTTAAACCAAACACACTGCAACGAAAAATCACCTAACTTTGACCTTGAAATTTACACACATTTTATCACTAGATAAAAACTTTATTTTCTTTACTTACTTTCCTTAGTTAAAATTATACGGATTCTTACAATTGTACGAAACAAACGAAATCAACCTTAACGAGAAAGTACCTTCCTTTGACCCTGCGAATTACTTACTTATCACCTCTAGCACTATATCTCCTTATTAATAAATATTCGTCAACGCTTACAAATTGTACAAATTCCCAAACGAAACGCACCGCAACGGGACTACACCTACCTTTGACCCTGCGAATTACTCACGTTTTACCTCCAGAGCTGCTTTGCTGTATTAATTAAGATAATATGGATGATCGCGGGCCAAAGTAATTGAAATTTCAAATTAAGCGAAACAATTTGCAGCGCTAGTTTGCTTAAGGTTAATTGCTTATTGACTTTATTATTTCAATGTAACTTGATTTCAATCGTGATAATAGACTAGCGGAAAATTAACTAGTTCTAGGATTTGCAGTGCTAATTTTGAATTTAAGCGGATGCACTGATTGGGTTTTATTGAAATTTATTGGAGAAAATGATTTTGTGCTAAAATATTCTACGATTTTTCAGTTGTCATTCATTTTTTCTTTATGTGGTACTAGCTTTCCATGTAGTTTTGGCGTGATGCGCGTATATAAAAAAGACAAACAAAAATTCATGAAATAAAAATATTTAGACCAAAAACAAAACCGACTTCAAGGTGAACTAAAAAAAAGATGATCAATTAAGGATGCCTATTTGTGATTTTATTTTGAGAATAATTATTATAGTTAACAAATTGACACGGACAAAAAAACATAACAAGACTGAAACATATTTATCGTTTAAACGCGCAAGTTCAAACTGTAAAACTGTAGAAACTGCAATAAACTTTCCAACTAACTTCTTGAAGTCAGCTGAAATATATTTTTCTTTCTTTTAACGTCTTAAGGTAGCAAACGAGCATGCAGTCCATTTGATGGTAAATGGTCACTACCACCCATGGACATGAGTGATTATGCCCGAGTATAATTGTATCGTACTGATGTTTGGGATAAACTCCGAAACTGAACAATTTAAATCTCGATTGAGACCTTTTTCATTGGAATTTTAACGTTACTGGCAGAACAACGTTTGCCCGGACCGCTTGTATTATTATAAAGTTAAATCAGAATTATCTGTAAGTATTTGTCATATTGTGGAAAAAGTCAATTAAGTAACAAAGGGACAGAAAAATTAAGGGAAAAATACATGTTTATATGTATCGTATACCCCCAATAAATAGATTGGTAAAAGAATTCAATCTATTAGCAAAATTTAAAAATATTGATCTTCAAGAACACAAATGTGATTAAATAAAAAGTATTCTTGAATATTTAATGTAAATCAGAGTATGTAGATTTTTTATAATTTAAATTATTTTAACGCTAATTATAATGTATTTTACAAAATATATTTTAATAATAAATTTATATTGTTATTCTCCAGAATCTAAAATGTTGTCTTTATAACTGCATTTGCACTATATTAATCGGAAATCATAGGGACTGCCGTCAAACGTGAAAACTTAACTGAAACTGAAAACAACTATAGTCCCTATCTCTCAAATGACAATAATAGTAAAGTGGTAAAGCGTAAATATGGCTATGACGCGCTTTCAAGCATTTTATCCTGCCCATTGTTGCCATACAAGTTTTTACCTTCTATAAAAAAGTTGTTATGATTTGTCACTTACTTGTAAATAAGAACAATTAGCAAGAGTTAGTTCTATATGATAATGATAATTTTATTTAAATCTAACAATAGACATCGATATTTAAAATCATAAATACGTCCATACTCCTTAGAAATGCAATAGGCCTTACACCTCCTTTTATAAAAGACGGAAAACGCAGCACAAAACGGAACAGATCTTCATGCATCAACCATCAATCATTGCATTCTTGGTTCGTATTCATGTATTCAGATCCAATTCATGTACTGAAAGTATCTGAAGGTCGTATGAGAATCATCGCACGTTCTCACTTCGCTCGGTATTCACTTTGTAGGGATTCCCTAAATGTTTTGTATTGATCATATCGAATTCGTTTGTATCGATACGCGATATTATCTTATTCCGTTGTATCGGTAGGTATATCGTATGTATCTCGTGTACATTTTGTTACAGTAGGGTAAATGCGTATTTTTGCAGCAGTACTATACTAATACCGCATTGATAAATATATCATACACATAGATATTCCGACATACCGTACCGAAACCGTACGCGCACTTTATCTTAATGTATCAAATCCCGTGTCGGGATATTAGTTCTTCTTAATATTCCAAAAAAGGGACTAAAAAAGGACTAATTTTTAATATTTAACCAATGAGGAACTTGGTCTAACTAATAAGAATACTTTCGATTCCGACCGATAATGCTCTTGCCGATTTTTTTAATGCAGGACTATGTGTGACCGGTCTTATTAATATCAATATATCATCCGTATCGATATTTCGACATACCGTATCGTAACGGCCATGCCTAGCACTTTGGTATTCGATGCAAAATAATAATCGGTATGCGATTATATGAATACCACGGCGCGATGCGACTATACTCGTCGTATTCAACCTGTCTGAGACCTTTTTTCGTACGTGTTGAGAATTGAAAATTGCGCACCTGTTTCGGGCTCAATGCATTTGTATCGCTATAGAAACGCTTGGGCTTAGTAAATATTAAAGGTGAATTAGTTCTGTTACAGTCTATTTGCAAAGTAATCTGTATACACTGGTCGTCCGGGACGGAAATATTCAAAATTGAAAAGTTTTTTCATTCCATTTTTCGTTCAATTCCCTTTGTAGCATTTTAAAATAATAACTATAATATAATATAATAGATGTGTTTGTCAAGTATCAGGGAGGTACCACTGCCACCCTCATAATCGATGGCAGTGAAGCAATGGGCGGCAGTGTCCACTTACCATCAGGTGGACCACCGAAGATTGTATGTCCGACTGCCACATCTAGCTTATAAGAACTCTGATGGTAAGATTAACAATAAAATGTGCTAAAGAGGCTATACTTCCAATTCGTCGATGCTTTGACAAATTCCCTAGATGTGTCCGTAGGTGAAAAAGGCGTTTTTCCATTTATAGTGGTCTATATGTCTTATCGTGTAGAGAAGATTAAAAAATGAGAAGAGTAAAAAAAAATGATATGGCTCATATGTAAACCCGAAATAGGATTTATTAAATAGACCGGTTATACTTGCATTACCCTTCAATGCTAACCACCTTGTTTTCATTTAATGTCTTCCATTAGTCTCCGTCGCGCTCACGTTTATAACACTATGGGAATAACCAGGGCATCTCTGCATGCATGTAATGCATGTAAAAAGCTCTTTTTCCACCTTTTCGAAGAGATCCTATGTCCTAATGCTTCGAGAATACCTCAGAAGGAAGAGAAGGAGGGAATTAATTCCAGATCTTGTTTTTTAAAGATAATTTTATAATTATGTTTCAGTCTTGGAGCGGCATGGTTGCCGGCTATACTCCTACACGAGGCAAACATCTTAGTCTTCAGGTGTAGCACGCATTTGTTATTGTTTAATCGTATGCACTTGATGTTAATTACTAATGTCCATGGCCGGCAGAAACCACTTTTTACCTGCCTGCACGCTTGTTTGCAACCCTACTACTAGAAAAAATACTGGTATTGCTTATATTAATAAAACGATATTAATAAACAATTACATAAATAGTTCACATTATTTCACGCCATCAGTATTGCAGTCACGTAACGCAACATACATTTATGACATTTGACACCCGTGCTCAATTAAAGGCTGGAGCACACCAGATGCGTACGCGTGACTACGCGCGTAACCACGTCGTAGTTACGCGCGTAGTTACAGCGAGCTCGATGTCACACCGGGGTACGCATACGTCTACGCTTACGCTTACGCAGTACGCAACGCCCATTGCGTGGCGTACTGCCTACGGAATGATGATATAAGAAATAATTAATGTTTAAAACTTGGTGCGTCAAAACATGCAAGGAATATTAGGAAAGGAATTAGAATTAGACTTGTTTATAAGCACCAAGTTGCTAGTTTAATTATTGTACACAAAAATATACATTTTAAGGAACGATATTGTGAGCCTCCCCATTGAACGAACTATAGAGATAGCCTGCGTGGAGTTCATAAAATGTATCGTAGTTTGCATTTATAGGAGTGCATGAGTGCACTTTATGAACTATTTGAATCAGTTCTTGAACAATTACAAAAAAATACAAGACTACGTGCCGACAAAATTTGTAAAAAATTACAACTGACAGCAGTTACGCGCGTAGGGCAACGCAACAACTAAGGTACGCGCGTATTCAAACTTGTTCGGTGTGACGTCCAATATGGCGCGCCATTAAATACAACATCATCAATGTGACGTTGACATTCTGCTATGCGTAAGGTACGGCGTAGTCACGCAGCGGGTTTGTGCCTTGGGAGCTGCATTGCGTAGGGCTACGCATTACGTTGACGCGCACCTCTACGTTACGCAAGCAGTATGTCCTGTCTCATACAGTTCCATATATTACAAATCAGTGGTACATGCACGTCTACGCTTACGTCTACGCATACGCATCTGGTGTGCTCCAGCCTTAAATTTGTGATGAAGAAATTGAGAAAATCAATCGAAATAAAACCTATTCTATATTTCAAGTTAGACCAAATGCAATATAGGTACGTGCAAAATTTATTTTTATATGTAAATATAAGCATTACACCAAAAACCGGACACTATTTGAGATTAATCAGAAGATTTAATTTAAATTTAAATGTCTCATCTTCAGTTCATCATCATCATCATCTTATATAGGTTTGGGTTTACGGTGTAATTTATTGCTCAACCTACATTTATTTGTCGATACCATTTTTTATGTTCGTAATCAAAGGGATATCAAGTCTCACTGTCTGATTTCCATTTTAAATTAAAACGCCGGATTACTACGGGGAAAGCGCTGAAATGGTCTTTTTACTTTAAAAAGTTTGGCGGTTGTACGGATGACTAGTCGGCATGAATAAAATTAATGTAATTAAAATTTGTTTGCATACGACTCACTGAAAAACAAACGCAGTAATTAAGTTTCACGAAGTTGTTATACCAAAATGCATTAATGTTTGTCAACCAAATCAAGTTAGCGTGTGTGTGTGTTTAAGTAAATTCTTCTATAGCCTCGTTACACGACTTTGGGTAGGGAAAAAGTTATGCGTTCGTGTCAGCAACATGCTATGAGTACAATTATTATAGACATATCTACTTTAAACACAGTTAACGTACGCGCATTTTAAGTATTCGTATAGATATTGGCGTTTGAAAATTTTGAAAATGGATTGATGTTGATAATTAAAAATTATAATTTTCAAATTTTAATACTAAAATTCTAAGTTTCAATTTTCACTTATATCGGCCGTCCCTTTGACTGTAATTTTTTTCTAAAAATTTTATCGGACATTATTTTCCTATCAAAGATAACAAAACTGTGAGTAGTCAAGAAGACAAATTTATAGAAAGTTTTATTTATCAATCTTAATTTACTAATATTTTTTTGTTTGATTGAAAATTGTTACTTTGCTCCTTACCTCAAGTAGCATGGAAGTCCCATCATGCCTAAATTTATTGCTAGGCGCCAGTCTTCGATCGATGTAACTGTCAGTTGATGTCTAAAATCTTCATAACAAAGCTTTAAAACAAACACTTTACATATGTGGAATTCAATATTCCAATTGACTCTGATTACGTATCTATGAATTTCAATTAATCGCTATACTGTCGCTATATTATTAATTCTAGTTCACACCTCAGTAAGCAAATAATGCTTGAAACCGCTAAAAAGAGGTAAATGAATAGATAAATAAAGCTCAATGTTGAATCATTGAAAGCTTTTTACGCTACGTTTAATCATTAAGCAACACTATACAGTTCCTCGATTCAAAGTTTTAAGCGAAGCTTTGTACAGATTTAGCGTTTCAGTTGCCGCTTTGAGTATCTAGAGCAGGGGTTTCCAACCTTTTCTTGGTCAGCGACCACTTTTATGCCGTTCTTGTTAGCGTGGAACACTACATAGGTATTATGTATAATGGAATGAATGTTTTTTTTAATGTATAAAGGTAGCAGTCCACCTGATGGTAAGTGGTCACTACCGTCTATTGACATCAGGAATCATTCCCAAGTATTGAATCATACCTGCGTACAGATGCGTTGCTATCTCTGAGGACTAAGATGTTCGCCTCGTGTATAATTATAGCTGGCAATCCTAGGACTAATATTGTTACTGAAAGCAACACTTTCAAATGACAAGTATTCATTTGAAATCCTTATTTTTAATTGCCAACAAAGTAGAAAATCATTGTTCACATAAATAAGTTGTTAAGAAAATCATAAAGCAATGCATGACGATACCTCGAAATTTAATATAAGAAATTGCATTTTTATATAAAAACGACTCAAGTGAATTCGATTTAAAATTTAAAATCTTCCGCGGACCATATTTTGGCTTCTGCGGACAACTTGTAGTCCACGGACCACTGGTTGGGAACCCCTGATCTAGAGCCTAGTGGCCACTCGTTGCGCGTTTAAGGGCGGGAAAGCTGTTTGCCAATTAGTAAAGTTGTGATCCGTGTCTGCTTAACAAAAAGGATAAAACAGGCCTTGCTTTATACGTTCCATTTAGCCGTAGCAAAATAAGGTATAGGTATATTAATTACGTTAAAATTTCATTTGTTAGATCGTATAGGCAATTGATTTGTAGGTACATGTTTTACATATATTACTATCTGACCCGGCAAACATAGTTCTGCCTTATAAAAATTACTGAATTTCCCGTAGGACCGTTGACTAGGCTTAGTGTCTATACACCTAAAAAAAGGTTTCATTCGAATCCGTCCAGTAGTTTCGGAGATTAGTCTGGACAAACAGACAAACAGACAGACAAAAAAATTTAAAAACATTGAAACGTGTTCTAATACTATTTTATCATCGCCCCCAATTAGTTTTTCGTAAATATATTCAATGTACAGACACGCGAATTTTACTGTATATGGATTATTATTGTTACTATTACTATTACAGATTAATTGTATGTGCATTTTTTTGGTTTATGTCATATTAAAGTACTTATATCTGTAGGTTTAATTTACATATCTGCGAGTTTTAAGGAGAAGTTATTTAACAAAATATATGAATAAAATGTCATTTTTCAGATTTATTTATTTGTAGTAGAACTTTTGTAGATTTGCATGGGCACCACGGTTACAACGGTGCAGGTATCTCTGCCTTTTTGCAGCAAAATTATATTAATGGTGCCAGATTGAGACTAGCACGTTTTTAAACGTACTATTTTAGACCCTAGGAGTAACACTTCTGTGGCCACTGCAAACAAGATCCCAATCTTAATTGAGGCTGATTGTACAAGTCCATGTGCGGAAGAGTCTTATTTACCAGAGACGCTACTACAGTTTTTACACAGTCATGTTATAATACGTGTAAGCATAATTTATACGTTGGTAAAATATTTAAGCGCATGTGACATATCATTACGGCTTTAGTTAAATTAACCAACGAAAATATGGTAATGATGTGGCGAATTACACGTTAATGGCACTCGAAAGCGACATGCGTTGCTAATTTCACGCCACACCGCTAGTTCTGCTAAAGTACCTGCCTCAACGTAATTCGATAAATTAGAGGGCTGTTGTAACTGGTATAATTAGTTCGCTAATTTGTAATTTATTTAAACGTAATGGTTTCATTACTGTTAGCTGATACATGTCATATCGCCGATACGTACAATAAATGTTGAAGTTTTTAATTAATCCATAAATCAGTTAAAATATAAAATTAAAAAAAAAAACGGAGTAGCAAATATATTTATTTAGCTAATATTTTTATTTTAATTAAACGTACTTACGGGCACCTATTAGGAAAAAAAACTGTTAATACATTGACCAGTTACCTTATGTCATTAAATGGGCTTAAATCAACTAGGCTAAGTAGATATCGGAAGCGAGCAGAAAGAACTAATCAATTTATTGCTTCTGCCTTTATGTGTGTATGTACGTATAATAGATACTCTAGTAGGTCCTATAATGCTGTATGTATATAAAATAGACACAATAGGTCCTCGAAGTGACACGAGAGCATTACACGCCAGTTCGACGATGGCGATCATTAAACTTCACCGCAGACTGTCGCCTTGATGAGTGTCAGCTGAACATGCTTCAGTGAAATAGAATGAATATGAATACATACATACATCCATACATACAGACATACATTCAAGTCAAGCTACTATAAAGCATGTAACATAGTCCATGTACATGTTAGTTAGAAAGTAGCTAACTATATCAATAGAATGACTTAAATGACTATTAGAACTTAAGCCAAACAAAGACAAAAACAACAATATATGTTCTTTATTAGACTTTACGTACTAATGACGATAAATTGCATTGATCTTTTGCCATTTAATAGGCTTACTTGAAATAGGTTAAGTAGACGGTAGCGAGCAAGCAGTACTATTAAATTTATTACTACTGTGTTGTATGTGATTGTATAATAGCCTCGTAGGGCTTATAAAGCTGTAGGATTATATTAATAGACACCCTAGTAGATCCTGTGACGCTCTATGCGACATGAGAACATTACACGCCAGTTCAGCAATGGCGATCACTAAACTACACCGCAGACTGTCGTCTTGATGAGTGTCAGCTGAACATGCTTCAGTATAATAGAGGATGGTATGTAAGTACTTTACAATATAATACAATATTCTAATAATTATTTTTTTTAAGATTTTAAATGTCGTGTTATTTTAAATCTCTTACAATTTCTAAAAATATTAAAACTGGAGTTGAGAAACCGAAGAAAAGATCCAGCAAGATTATGTAAAAGGACTGTTAGTGTTAGTTTGTATTTTTTTTTAATACTTATTTAGTTTGAAATATAGATAACTACGAGTATAACAATAGAATAACTTAAATGACTACGACTATTTAAGCTAAGCTAAGTCAATTAAAAATGTAAGTATGTTATCTATTAGGCTTTAAATGCCTAAGGGATCTTTTATCATTTAATGAACTTACATTAAGTAGGATAAGTAGATATCGGAAGCAAGCAGAAAGCACCATGCAATTTACAGCTGTAATCTGTCCTATATGTATATAATTATATATATAATATATATCCTAGTATGTCCTGTAACGCTCTATGCGACATGAGAACATTACATGCCAGTTCGGCGATGGCGATCACTATATTACACCGCAGACTGTCGCTTTGATTAGTGTCACCTTAATATGCTCGAGTGACATAGAGGCTGGGGTGTAGGTGTTATCTTTAGAAAATTGTTTAGTTTTGATATATTTACTTCTATTTTGACATTTAAAAGAGTTTACGTGTTCTATTATTGCTATCTTGTGTACGATATGGAATTAAGAGTAAAAGAGAATTTGGACAATAATTATCTTTACCTAACGTTCAAATTGCTCATACGAATACTTTAATTGTAATAGAGTTAGGAAATATGTAAGGAGTATTCCTTAAAATATCTTTAGGTATGATAGATACCTATAGGTTAGTGTTAGATGTATATGTAGAATTATAAAAAAGCGGATTATGGTGACTTCTACTCTTTAAAATTTCGTAAAATTAAAATATGCGTAAGGGGTAATTAATGCAGGAGACGCGCTGTGTGTAAAGTTACATAGCTTCGTTAATGAAGTGACTAATCAAATAGCGAGGTAGCGTATAAGTGCATATCACTTGAAGCGTCAAGCGTTACTAATTTCACATCAGTCTGTCTGGGCGTGTAATTCGTACTTATAGTTTGCCACATTGCGTTATTACCCATGAGAACTACGATGTTAGCCTCGTATGTAAGTATAGCCGGCAACAATGCCTCCACATAACAAAACAATAAATTGCTTTACAGAGGATTATGGCGGTATACCTCCGCGGTCGATCTACACGAGTTCTACCTCTTGGGAAACTGTTAATTAACAAAATTATGGTTATTTCTAAATTTGTAAAGTTCTAATGTACACAAGGGAAAATACAGTTCAGGAGACACGCCGTGTATAAAGTTACATCGCTTCGTTAATGAAGTGACTAAACAAATAGCAGGGTAGCATATAAGTGCATATCACTTGAAGCGTCAAGCGCTACTAATTTCACGTCGGTCTGTCTGCGACGGCGATCCGTTTTCCATTTCAATTTGTAGTTTTCGTGAGTGTTTTCGGAAATACCTTTGGAGATTTGAGGTGACTTATATTATTGGGTAAAGGTAGCAAACGAGCATGCAGTCCACCTGACGGTAGTGGTAGTAGGTAGGTAGTGGTCACTGACACTCTGGTCCGTGGACCACATTGTGTTACTACCTATGAGCACTAAGTTGTTCGTTTTTTGTGTAAGTGTAACCGTGAACAACACCAATAACAAATTTCTTCATGGAGGATTATGGGGGTGGCGGTTGTACCTCTGCGGTCGAACTACACGAGTTTCTACCTCTCGGAAAACTGTTTATTAACATAATATGGTGATTCGTACATTTAAAAAGTTCAAATATACATAAGGGAAAATATAGTTCAGGAGACACGCCGTGTATAAAGTTACATAGCTTCGTTAATGAAGTGACTAACCAAATAGCAGGGAAGCGTATAAGTGCATATCACTTGAAGCGTCAAGCGCTACTAATTTCACGTCGGTCTGTCTGCGACGGCGATCCGTTTTCTATTTGAATATGTTGTTTCTGTGAGTTTCTGAAATGCATTTGGATATTTGGTGTAATGGCGTAGTAGTTAAATAAAAGATTATAGTTTGTATCCTACGTAAAGCAATTGTTGAGTTGCAGTCCGAACATATTAATCCCTCAGGGGCGACCTGTGATTAACCTTAAGTGCCGTTTAATCGTATTTGGGGTTGATTACAAGCGACGATGGACGGTAGTGATAGGCACCATCAAGTGGACTGCTTGCTCGCTTGCTATGTTTAAACGATAAAAAACTCAGGTGTGAATAACTAATTTTTTCCTTATTTACTGCGTTCCGTATTAACATACAGTCAAACAAATAGTCAATTTCACTTGCACATAATTACAGTTTCAAGATTTAATAATACCGAAGTTAGTTTTTACGACAATGTTCCCGCTCGACTTTTAATCAACTTGTCCAGAAATCTTACATGTCGACATTATTAAAACATAGTCTCAGCTTGAGTATGCCAACATATGCCAATATTTTTTGATTAATTCTGAAGTGGAATTAACTTACTTGCGGCATTTGTTGCAACTCACTCGCTTTTTTATCAGCAATAGTATTTTGTAGCACTACAAAAATTAAATTGTTTATTGTACAATAGTTGTTGAATAACCAAAGAAGTTTTACAAATTCGAGTCGAATCAAACATTAATAATATTTCAATACATATATACAATACATATAGAATTACATAGCTACATGAAACATTATGAAGCTATGTAATAATGCGTCAAACATAGCCTGGTCTGTTGTTTTCAATATAATTAAATCTTCTTTAGATACAAATATGACTTTATTAAAATAATACATTTTTATATTATTATTTATTGCAGAAACTATATATGAACTACTACTATACTAAATAGTAATCTCTAAAACACATAATGCGTAATTCTATTAGGTACTTATAAAAGCCATCGACAACAATTAATGGTCACACAAGCTGCTGACGATGCGACAAGGAAACTTTAAGGCTTCTTACAAAGTTCAAGTATCGGGTCGCTATTAAACACCTGCAACGTGGCGTTTTATTTTGCGTTATATTTATGCTTTGAAATTGTTTTTAGAGTCTACTTCGAGAGTGGATAAATAATTTTAAAAGAAAATGTCGCGAAACAAGCAATGGATTTTGTAATGTAGATTTATTTTACACTATTCGTTATGTTATTCTTGAAACTTAGGATCTCTTATTAAGTCTGTTTATGGTTTAGTTCCTTCGTTAACAAAAGAAAAGAAAATCTGTTTTTTTTCTAATTCTACAACTAATAACGCAAAAGAATAAAATATACTATCTCTATTGCACTAAAATAATACTTACAATAATAGGTCAACTATACCGTGGAGTGTTCTCTACCAATAGAAGTTTGTAATAGTTATCATAACAGCTATAACAATAAACTTTTTACAAAGAATTAAGTGTACTTATTATTGTTTAAAAGATAATATGAAATAGCACTGAAAGTACCTACCATTTTCTAGTAAGTACCTACTGGGGTACCTTTTATTTCCAACTTTATCAATTTTAAGTATTTGTTGTTACGACCAAGACAAAATAGACTAATTTCACTTAATCATACATTATGTAACAAGCGTAAACAGTTACGAGACTAACGTTCATTTTATGGTAATGTTGCGGTTCGAAATATTTACGCAATTTGTGCAGAACGTTCAGGCGTTCGGCGTTTAGGTCGGCCTGAATTTCCAAGTCACGTTCTGATAGCCAGCTATTAGGCCTAAATTGTGCGCGGGTAATTATTTAATAAGGTAGGCCCAAAAAAGCGGCAGTTAAAACTTTTTAGTCGCTACAAGTTTATGGTTTTTTTTGACAAAATATGTCTTTATTTAGATACGAAGAATTCATTACCAGTGTCTTTAAAATGTTAATGGTAGTACCTGAATTTAAGTCCAATTTATATTATAAAAAATAATGGTATAAAATAAAGTGGTCAGTTCTCATTCATCACCTTTTCTTGTAATACATGAACTACATTCCTTTTTTTTTATTGTGTAAAGGTAGCAAACGAGCATGCAGTCCACCTGATGGTAAGTAGCCACTGCCGCCCATGGACA
>DWNR01000859.1:0-17304 GCA_018250455.1 Polygonus leo | reverse complement strand
TCAGTTACAAACAAGCAAACAAACAAGCAAACAAACATACATACAAGTGAAGCTAATATAAGCGTGTTAAAAATATCGTGTGTTATGCATAGAGTTTGTTATCGAACTCCTCCGAAACGGATTTTTAAGATGTTTTGCGTATATTTGCTAGGTATAAGAATATAGCAAATATAAGCAAAAATATAGGTCGCATAAAATATAAGTTGTAGGCAATTTTTATACGAGTCGTATCCAGATCTTTTTTATGTTTTAAGCGCGATTTTATATTAAATTTGACATGGCAACACAGCGTTTGTTTAATCAGTTAGTTTTAATAAATATGTAACTTCGTGTTATTTATGTTCTATACTATTACTTACAAAATCTCATATGGAAAATCTCATGTTTATTATTAAGTTTTAGTGGGTTCGGCAAGTTCTATTTACAAGTTCTTATGCATGTTGTGCATAATTATCAACCACCTACTATAGTTGTGACTACTAACAACTGTTGATTGGATTAGCTAAAAGTAGACTATGACCCATTTGCCTATTTCCATTCGTGGTCGTTAGATATTGTTTCCTATTTAAGGCGTTTCCTTATTCCAACAGGTCACTGCCGTCCAATTAGCCTTTAATTTTCTTCCTAATTGATATAGCAGCTTTGTGCTCCATAGATACGGGTTCAATAGTGGATTTGAATACAATTGGGAACCGTGGCTTTGTGTGTGTCGATTAAATTGATTACAGATTAATTATTCGCCTGCCAATATTTTTTTCTTACTTACAATGTAACTTCTCGTTTAATGTAAAGTGCTCAATTATGACTGGCAGTCAAGACCGTCAAATATTGCCTTAGTCCCGCTTTAAGCCGTTCTCCTTAGCATACTTACCTACTCAGAAATGGTACATTATTATTTCCTATGTCTGACTGTTATGTTTTGTTAGTAAAAAGTTGCATCTTGATTTCATTTATCTATGAACTGTTTCAGAGTATTGTCTCTATTAAGGCTATTAAAGAATAATATTTTCTTAAGTACAATACACTTAATGACCTTCCGCGACGTCCACTAAAAGAGAGATATAGTAATTTTATTGTAGACACGATTGTAAACACCGTTTATTAAATTATCGATATCATCGACCAGTAGCATCGACCTTCGTACCAAATTTATTTTTGTCCAAAATCCACGAAATGTTCTGTCACAAGTAACTTCACAGATTTTATTTCAATTTTAATACAATATAAGACAAAGTTTATTTTTGATTTATATCAGATAATTAAGTCGCTAAGTCTATTATGAGAATAAGGGGAGAAAGTTAGATCTTCGGGGAATTAAATATTGTGTTGACTATTATGTGACGATTCTTACGCGCTTTGTATTATAATAGAATCGTGATTATAATTATAATATGTAAAATAACTATAACAATGGAACACTTGAATGTGTAACAGTTATTATGAAGTTATTATTTTATGAATTAAATACTTGTGTAATATAGTATTATGTTTTTTGAAGCATGTCCACAGGAAATTCATAAACATTACAAAACTTGTGACGGTTTATAGTAAAACACCAATCGATAAAATATAAAATTGTATAGATATATTAGTTAAGATTAATAAAGTATATAATGATACATGACTAGATTTGTCTATAGGCGTTATGGGAAAGACTATAAAAAACAACCAGGCTACCATGTCGTAGAACTCATGTATTTCGACCTGGGAGGTACCACTGCCACCGCCGAGAGGCCTGGCCTGGCACGAGGCGAACTTCTTAGTCCTCAAGGGTAGCAACGACCTCAGGTATGATTCAATCGTACTCGGGGATGGTTAGTAATGTCGATGGGCTACAGTGACTATTTACCATCAGGTGGACTGCATGCTCGTTAGCTACCTTTATACAATTTCGCAACCTTTCGTATTGTTGATCTCTTATATTGGGCATATAAATAAGAACTACCTGACGGGGCAGGACAAAGTCCAATCGACTGTGTCGTGCTAGTGTTTTGCTTCCAACTTCAGCCTCAAATATTGTATTAATATAACATTTACGAAGTAGTGTCTTGAAGCAACTTACTATCATATATAAGTCATGACAAAATACACAATCTAAGTCTATATTGCATTTATTGTAGAAACGCCTATTATGGTTGATAATTGCAAAAGTTATGTAAGTATGAAATCTTGGAGAAATTATGTCTGACGATGAAAGCCTCAAGGCATTTTTCTTTATTCCATTACGGGGATCGAATTATATATAAAGTCCGGTCACCGACCTCGAATGTTTTATGGCCATGCATTGATTGAATCGATTAACCGTCATATTTTCCATGTGAAATCACGTAGAGATCTTACGTTCAAACTGTGCACATTATAATTAAATCATAACGAGCAATCATTACGATTTATTTATTGTCAATCAAGTGAGTCTGAAGATTTAAGAATTGATTAATTTAAGAATTTATTCTTTGAAAATTTGCTAATAAAATATATAGAAAACTAAATAACCGAGTACAAGACATATAAAACAACTCATTACTTACTGAAAATTATGTGGCCTCAACTGTCACTAGTTTAGATTTACTGCGTACTTTGTGAAATATTAAAAATATTTTTATGTGTTACGAAAACTAACATAATCCGTTTACGTTGTAAGTATGTAGGTATTGTGAAACTGTTTAATTTCACATGAAATATTGCTGTAGACTTTATCAGGCTACCGCCTCGCATCATGTTGAAGTCGACAATGGCCACGATTTATTTAATAAACATGCATATGTCTTGGTCGCTGATAACTTGTCGTGCGTAGGCAAAAACATACGTCGGAGTAGCCACTTTCACTAGATCAAAGCGTTCACGATAAATTCGCTAAAACTTCGCGAATGGTTTCTTTTTTCTTTATAGCATAGTCACGACAGGGCTATAAGTTTGGCTATGCTGCACCAAGGTCAGAGAACCGGATGGCGTTACAATACCGTACTTTCGTACTCGGTCATCGAAAGCGAATGCGATGCCTCCCGTTTTGGTGACAACTTTCTGTGTATTCGAACCACTTTTTGTCCTTTCCCAATCGAATCTCGATAAACATCAATCGTACAAAATGAACAGGTCCACTTTCGAGAGTTACGTAAGCTTTCGGCAGTAAGTATCATTGTTACCGAGTCAATTAAAGGGTGTGTGCGATAATTCACGAAAGAAAGGGGCTTTAATTAACGCGTAGGACGTTTTATGAAGCTTATGGAGACGTTAGTGCATTATGGCCGCGGTTAACGGCTTAAACGGGTATACGTAACGTATACTTTTTATCGAGTGAGTAACTTACAATCACCTGTGAATAAATTGAGTGTTACCTACCAAAATACAGATTAATGTGACTTAATGGGTTATTGATTGATGTAAACAGCTATACATATATAATTCTGTATCTGAGTATATTTTTCCAAGGCAAGGTACTTTTGTTGATGCGGTAATTTATAAATTATTTCCTAGCGGATCCGGCAGACGGTGTTCTGCCAGTAACGTTAAATTTCCAATTTAATTATAATGAGGTCTGAATCGAAATTTAAACTATCTTATCTCTCAAATTGGACCAAGTTTCGAAGTTTCGAAGGACTTTCGAAGTTTGTAACGAACATACATACACACGAGATTTTTAGACATAAGGTTTTTTTTTAAATATTAATAATGTTTAGTTCATGATAAAATTCAACATTGCATAAAAATTTAAACAACGCCTCATAATATGTGTACGCGGTAGCAAATGTGTGTGTATTTATACTTTACATCGTACATTTCCATGAGAAACTGTTCTTGCGGGCACATGCTACTATTAGCCGCTACTTCGTCATAATAAAATCGAGAGCATGATGATGCGATGATTCAGTATTTATTAATACACATGAAAACTGAAATACGTACACCAGATAAACAAATTGTTAAAGTTTTAATAGTGAAACAAAACAAAAATAATTTCTTTCCCCAGTATCGTTGCTGATTAATGCTGCATAAGAATAATTATTACCTAAGTAAGGGAGAACATTTTCACGAAACTGAGTTTATGTGCTTTTCTTTATCGGAAAGATGTTCTATAATGTCTTTAGCTGCAAACATGGCATAACCTTAATTTTTCGATTTATAAAGACTTTAAAAAGAATTGATAATTTTAGTCGTTGTTATTGTTAATGTGATAAATTTATAGATAGACCATTTAAATGCTTATATCTACCGAATTTTGATATGTTTACCGAAGCCTCGATAGTTTTACGTTATGTACAAATAAATAAGAACAAATATTATATTTGAAGACATCTAGGATTACCCATACTTATTTCTTAGATTTTTCGACTCGTATTTCCAAGTAACAGTCAGCTTTGTAGGTAATTTAAAGAGAGAAAGTCAAAATAGCAATAGCGTAAAAATAATTATCTTTCTTCGCTTATATAACCGCACAATCTAGTAATTTCCTTGCGTGACTGAAGAGCTAATAGCTTGTTTGCTATGCGTTTTCAATGGCGTTTAGATAATACTTTGTCCTTACATTAAATTTTTCACAGGAATCGGTTTTTTTCGCTGGGTATGAGTTATCGTTTGTAATTGTTTATAAATATAGTTTCAAATCCACGAGGTAAACTGAAGAACCTAAAAAGTATATACTGAATAAAAATACCTTTGTGTAATAAGACTATGTCGAATATATAATAATAATTACTACGGTAATGTAAAAAAAGGAAATTTATACCTCTTTTACCAAACCGAGGATAAGGTTAAAGTCAACAAAGTAATAACAAAATACAAAATAATGAACGCGGCCAGGCTACTGAGAGCACAATGTATTTTACCTACACGTCGAAGGTTCCTTAGAAATCGCGTGAAAACTGTTATCCTCGTCACGCGAGCCTCTGACAAAAGGTCGTTGCTAATAAAATTGATAACCTAACATTTCACGTTTACATGAAAAGGCCAGTAACGACAAATGTTAATTTGTGTTACACTTTTGTGCTTGGCACGACTCACTATTCATATATCGGAGCGAACAAATTCAGTGGCGGCCTTGACATAATAACATTTATTCGAATTCGGACGGAGCAATTAGGTAATTCGCCAAACACGCTCTGGACGCTGTATCTACACTGATATTATCATGATTGATTAGAATTTAGTAATTCATATCGAGGTGATTGATATTTAGCTCGTGAGATTTGAGAGATAAACAAATGTGTAGCAGAAAAATTTAATTCGTTCCACTTATTATGTACATAATTTTGCATAATATCCGAAATTTCTGGCGATATTGTTAATATAATTTACATTTTATGCAGTTCAGGCGCACATTAATTGCGGGAGCACTATAAATAACCTGTAAAGGTAACAAGAAAAAAATAAGTAATACACATTGCACCCATGGAAACAAATAGCATGCAATAAACATAGTCATGAAAATCATTTACGCAAATTGTTTCACCATTTTAGACTGCTTCATTTTTACGTGCAAAATTTATTTATACATAATATAAGTGTAAATTATATTGCTAAACTATAATATGAAACGCCAAATTAGTGACACATTGTTAATAATGTATTCAACCTTGACTAAAATGGTGATAATGAGGAATCAATAAGAGCAATATTATTTTTGGTAGTCAATAAAGTACCGTTAAGGCTTTTTAGACTGTAATTATTTCTCAAATCGGTTTATTTCGGTGAAATAAAAAGGCAAATGGAGGCGAGATGACATTGAACTGAAACCTGTGGCTATAAACATTGAAAGGTCATCGGAATTAACATCGTTCGTGTCCCAGTTTGCGGATTCACAAATTGGCAGACGCAGGTAGTGTTGCTCAATGCAGGGCTATATGCGGGACGTCCCGATACTACTCGTTTATACAGAAAATCCAAAGAAACGACTAAATTAACACTTTAAAAACTATTAACAAGTTTCAGATACGTTCGTACCTTATCTATACTTATAATAAATCTGTAGAGAGGTAAATTCTGTGCATGAAATATATTTCCAAAATAAACTATCAGGGGGTGATTAGGGATCAATACTGATGCCAAAAATGAAATCAGTAAAATTTTTGTCTGTCTGTCTGTTTGTCTGTCTGTCTGTATGTATAACCGTTATAGAAACAAAAACTACTCGGCGGATTTGAACTAAACTTGGTACAATTATTTTTCATACTCCTAAGCTGGTTATAGTATACTTTTCATCACGCTACAATCAAGCTTCTTTTAAGCTTCCGTCGCGTGTGCAACCTTAATAGTTAAAGCTACACAGAAATCATGTATGACAGAAATGTTTTCCTTAAAATTATTTTAAAAATATCCCACGACAGCATATGTCTATCTTTTATGGTTGACTCACAATAACACGTGTAACTCCCGATAGCTTAGCAATTCGAAACTTTCTGATTATATTTGTCTACTCGGACGAAGTCGCAGGCAACAGCTAGTTTTGAATAATTTCCAACTTATATTGGACCACCCACGTAAGAAGCGCAAAACTGTAATTATTAAGTACCTACTTACTAGTAATGTAATAACAACTTTGATAGTTCCTTTAAGTTTTATATTATAAAAAAACATGATGATGCTGTTGAATAATTAAGTAGTAAAATAAACTACCCAGGTATTTAATTACTTAATGTTGTACTTAACGTTATTGTTAAAGTACAAACTCAAATAAGTATAATATCATGCCAACATTTTTCTTTCTACTCTGGTTTATTTGTAGATTTCGCTATACATTTCCTAATGTATTTTATGTTGCTTGACTGAAGACAAACGTATTTTAGGGAAAGTTGTCTGTCGTGCCGCTTACCGCTACCCCAGGTCTCAATTCCAACCATGGAGGCTGGCAACTCTACCCGTGGGTGAGGCGATGGCGGCTTACTTTTCTCACAAACAGTTCGGTAATCCGTGGGTGCATTCGCAAGGTCAAGGTTGTGATAAATTATTGTCACCGCCGGTGAGCTTGCGCAAACAATCGCGATTTGCATAGGATTCGAGGTCGGGGAAGGACCGCCTGCACTGCTGGACTTTGCACTTTTTACAGTTACGTACGTAAAGGGTGCCAACAGGACCCAACTGCTAAAACTCCGTCATTCTTAGGTATATATGTATATATAAAAACATATCTTATGTTTCCTATTGGAAACAACGCCATCTGTTGAAACTAAGAAATATAGTACGGAACCATTCATATGCGAGTCTGACGCGCTTTAGTTTTATTTTAATACAAGATGTTACTCGAGTCTTTTCTCCTGTGATTCTAAGGAAACATAAGTTTCCGCGCGCGTTACTACGCATACCGATCGATTAGCAGATATCAATATTTTAACTTATCAACCATGTGTACGATCGATATAACGTTGGTATCAAAACTTTTTACAGAGAATTTTTAACCAAGTTGCTACAAACAATAGTGCTGTACCTCTTATCATTTCAGAGTCCATAAAGTAAACGAACAAAATTGATTTTTTATAACATAAGTACCAGCTGTACCCGGAGCGCGTTGCTACGCCACCAACTAAACTGTCGTAAACTGTCCTAAATTGTTCGTACCAACTCAGAAACCTTCGTGGTCTCATGCACTGCAACTTTGCTAAAGATCAGATCAAATACATAGTTTACGATTATATAATGGATATACAGACAAACATTCATTTTTACACATTAAGATATATAAGATGTGCGTTTACTTTTAAAATTATGAATGGGTGTATGCCGGTTATTGTAGAAGAATAACATATGAAAATGGAGTTCTTATTGAGGTCCTTAAATAAATTCATGCATGTACATACTGAAGGCGTGAGCGAGGACCCATTTGTCCACATAACCTTTACCGCTTTATTTCATGCATAAAAGGTGGCTATCATTAATCAACAGTGGTTAGTTTTATTTAATCGAATTATCTGGTTGACCCTGTCGAGGCTTGCTGGGGAGTCTGTTGAGTGGGTAGTAAATATGCAATGAACAAGATATGTCAAGTATATAACACAGAAATATTAATACAAAATACATATATATCAATATTTTAATAATAAATTCTAAAGTAGAGCCTAGTGGAATCATGTTCACACATTTTTTATGATACAGCTATTATAACTGCTATATGGTGGTGTAGTTTTGACATAAAATGTTCTAATAATAAAATCGGTTAAGTGTGAGTCGTATTGGCAATGGGACGTAAAGGGTTTCGTGTCAAAAGATGTTGTTATCACCAAATGGTATGTGAAAGTATTTTAAACATAGTTCTATAAAATTAAACAGATATCGTCTCATTATCATTTCATATCAGACTCACTTTTATTTTTAACTTTTTCTTGCAGTAGCAATCATGGTTTTCCATATGTAGTGCAAGTTTCTAGTATTTTTCTATTATAGTTCAAAAGATACGATAAAAAGTCCGTGAAAATAGCCGATAACTGTGTGGAGGACCCTTTTATTTTTTATTTTTAGTATTTGTTGTTAAAGGGTCAACGTAAATAAATTTAATCTGTAAAAATTACAAGTGTCTACAACTACATTTTATGCTTCAAACAGACAGCAAAGTCTTAGTAATAGGGTCCCGCTTTTACCCTTTGGGTAACCCTAGAAAAATAAAAATATAGCGGCGGAGATATCCCCACAGGCGAGCGTCGATAAGTTCTAGAAAATATTAATTGCAATATCCTGCCATAGTCACGATACCGACAAGTGGTGCAGCAAAGTTCGACGAGGATTCGTAGAATCTCAGAACTGGAACTAGTGCACATATCAATTCCTTTAATGGTCTATTTGTGGAGCACGCTTACTCCAAAATGTACAGCAGACTAAACAGTTGGGTTGATTATTTGAACAATTAGTTGGAAGAGCAAACATCTGTGTAATGGAGACGCCAATTAGAAATTTGCTTATAGACAAATATGTAATAGAATTATTTTACATAAATGAATATACCAGATGTATAAATAGAGATGTAGAGCGGCATGTGGAGTAGCAGGTCCAACCAACTGGTAATTCCTATAATTAACAAATTGTTATAACCACAAACTGGTATGTATTATAATTAACAAATATATATCACTTCTAATTAATTAGAAAACTTATAAACATTACATGATTTAAGTACCTAAATGGTTGTAGAAGACAAGGAGATTGGATATAATGAAATTATGAGAACGGCCAATGTGTCTGCCATAACTCTTAAACCGTCGAAAGTGTTCCATTAAAAGTATAATTATTATTACGCAATAACATGTGTGTAGATACGAAAAAATATAATTTCTTCAACCTGTCCGCTACTGAAACATTAATAAGTTGGCTTTATTTATAATAAATTTTCATGACATTATTGACCCGGGTGGCACACATAATGTAGTCCGAAATTACGATACAATGATTAAATAACAATGTGACTTCAATAATTGTATAACTTATTGAAAACGATCAATACGATTTCCTGTCCTTTGTGTTTACTCAATACATATGGACAGACCAAAGCAGGCACTTAAGTGAGGTTGCCATATACAGAAAACAAACAATGTAGATAAATATACACTTACGAAAAGCGCTAACAAGTAGCTTGCGTTGCAAATAAATATTTGCGTAGATGAAGCAAATGGCGTGAGTAAATAGTGAATTACCTAAATGCCCATACTTATTATAGGATAGTAACCGTTTAGCTGTTTGCTAATTGCTTGCTGGACAAACCCGGTATGTGTGCGAAGGGATTTCGGTTAGAAATCCTAATTCTAACCTCCGGTAAACTCAACAAAGCCTGGGATTTCTAGATTCAGGTTGATCGCATGTTTGTTATTTACAAATTAGGTTTATATTTCAGATTTTACCGCAGAACCACTCATGTATTTATTTTCCGATTTGGAGAGGCGTGGTTACTAACTATTCTTACACATGAGGCCAACATCTAAGTCCTCAAGGGTAACAACGCATCTGTAGTCAACCACAGGTACGATTCAAACGTACTTTAGGATGGTTACTGATGTTTCTGGTCGGCATTGACCACTTACCATTAGGTGGTACGAAAGCACATCGAAGATGTTCATTAATCAAAAAATAATGTATATCTAAGCTCTAAATGAAAAATAACAGTTAACTTAAGGGAAACTTGCTAAAACGAACGTTATAACGGAAAAATCTGATGGCAAGGGGAATAATTCATAACCCCTTGGCTTTACAAGGTTAAACAGTCTAGTGAGTGACGCAATCAGCACGCATTAGCACTTAAGTCGACTTGTAGAGTTAATGAGAAACGGTCTGGCAGGTGACGCAAAATGACTTAAAATGTAACACAAAAAATAATATGTAATGAGGAAGCGCGGTGTAGGAAATCGTTATTTCTTAATTTTTATAAGAAAATGCGTGTAATTTAAACAAAACGATCATTATTTATAAAGTTATTTAAAAATGCACTAGAGAAGCGATTACCTGTGATATATATCTAACATTGACGGATTACAGTTACAGTTTAATACGATCACAAACACTACACTGAACCGATTTTCAAAATTCTTTCACCAATGAACGGCTACCTTATCAGCTAGTAACAAAGGCTATTATTATATTTCCAAAAAAATAGGGATCCTTACGAAAATTACAATAATGTAAAGCATTGAATATTTACCTATGAAAGTCAGTTTTCGGCGTGATCTGCAAAAACTATTGTTGATACAGTAAAATGATGTAGGTACTACATGGTAGAACAATATTTGCTGGCTGTGTGGCGCTTGCCCCATTACCACTTTAATCATGTAAAAGCGCTACCAAACTGCACCCACAGTAGTACAGTAGTAAGTTTACAAATTTACTAATGTACAGGTCAGGGATCATTGTTATATTACATGGGTCAACAATGCGCAATAACTGTACATTATCGCCTACATAAAGTTTTCAAAACAGCAGCCCACATATTAAGTTTATGTGCCGTGTCCGTTGCAAATTTTTAAGGAATGTACAAGCAAGTGGTGTGTCATATCTGCCGAAAGTACGGCGTGTATAATTCATTTGAATACCGCACTTTCCTTCGTAGCGCTGAATCTTCCCTCGAGAGATTATTTACGGGATTGATTTTTGCGAGAATGTCTTTTATGTTTTTTGCCTTTTGGTTTGCGTTGTCTTCTACCATATAGCGCACTGATCAAAACGTCGCGTAACGGTTTAGTTTTCAGTACAGTACGTTCAGCCAGCGACGTGGTTACGGGCTGGCCCGATATATAGCATTTTGTCGACACAGTTTCTTTCGACACAGGTAGATTCGTAGTTCGACATAGATAGGTTTAGCATTAAAAATAAATGTTTAGCAGGCTCGGATTTGGGGGAGGGCAGGTCTCCAAAATATCGATAAAAGTGATTTACTTCAGGAGCTACATTTCAGCGAAATCGCCAATTTCGTCCAAAAATACCTTTTGTTAACACGGCAAGTTAGTTTTTAAGACTGACCGTTCAATTTGATTTGGCAATAATTTTTTGACGACTTGACGTAAAGAAATTGTTACTATTTTTCAGAAAACAACGCCTTTAGGGGCCTCCGCTCCTTCGTTGCCCCAGAACTTAAAGACCTCTTATTATTTAATAAATATAAGCAACTAAATAAGATTCTTCTTTTTTCGTCGTCGTTAAAGAGTCTCGAGTTTAATAGTAGTTTAGTTTAGAGTCGAACTCTACATTCAGCAGGTGTGTGATGATACTAAAACGTGACAATACTTTTCATCTTTGTGTTGGTCTTGTAATATATACTAAAAACCAAAACCAATTGTGGTGTAACACATCTTAGCTATATAGAGAGTCCAAGTTTAAGCTCCCAATTTCTATAACTATAACGTTTAAGAACCTAACGTTGAGGAGTGGAATCGATTTTTTGATTTGTGCCTGAAATTGTCTGTCTGTCAACACAGATCATCAAAATAAATATTCAAATATAACTTAAATTCAAATATAACTCTGTTTATAAAATAACTGCTTTTTATTTCTTTGAGACAATTAATAAAGAGGACTAGAAGTGTTTTAAGTGACATTATCAAATGAGATCTTTAATATATTAAATTTAAATATGTGTAAGTGAAAGTAAAGCAGAAACAAATAGCGTTAAATTAAACCGCAAAGAACATACAAAGGTTATACAGGCTTTATAGATAGTCCTGAGGGATAAGAGGACTATATATCAAATTTAGACTTTAGGTAGGACCCTAAATCCATTTAGGTTATATTGAAGATTGAACAAAATAATCTTCTTTAGTGGGTATTTATTGTTATAGCGGCCATAGTATTAAATATTCTGTAAGAAATCGTAAAAAGTGTATACTCAATACGGCTCAAAAGATATAGACCTCCGATGGACGGACAAATAATGCGAAGTCTTATTAATAAGGTCTCTGGTACCTTTCGGGTATAGAACTTAGAAATATGGCAACTTATAGAGTTGCAATGTAAGCTCAATTGATTATTACCATAATAAAGTATAAGAAAATCTATACTTGCGCACTGAACAGGCAATGTAAATGCGTACAACATTCTTTACAAGATTAAGCGTACCTATACGTATATAATAGTAATAAGTTAAACGAAGTGAGAGGTAAACGCACTGAGACCGCTCCGCGTTTGCAAACGTCAACTCAGTCTTACGGCGTCTGACGCAACACTCACCTGCAGTATATGGAACAAAATACATAACTCGATCGCTACTGCATTCCATCGCCTTAAGGAGCAACTTGCTTGTGGATACTTACATTTACACTGCACGCTACAAACAATAGTCTTTGTCGTGAAACGCGGAAAATTGTTACCGATACTGAGATTTTTTCTATCTTCAAACACTTAACCTTGCGGTTTTCCAACGCAATTAGATTTAACAGGTATTTTACAATTGTGTGCAATATTAGTATTAGATACGAGTTTAAATTGTTTACTCAGTTATTTATATTCCTCATAGTTTCATAGTTTTTTCTTCGATACAGTTAAAAGTTAAATAACTATTATTAAATAATTGAACAAGTCTTATTTTTTACGAGTTCAATAGAATGAAATATATATACATTTAACAATAAATTAAAAACAAAACATTCACAAGGTTTACTGCCTTATTAATAATGTACCAGATTAAAGACGATACATTAAAAACAATCTAATTATCTGTTAAACATCATTAAACTTCAATATTTTTATGTTGTCAAAAAATTATTCGACATTCAGATAGCCTTTAATAAATATACGACTCAATTGTTTTTAGTATTCAAATAAAGATAAGAAATTGGATCAAGTTATTTTAATGGCAGTATTAACTTTAATGGAGACGTCAAAATAAACGTACAAGTGTCGTAACAAGTAACCTTTCCTCAATATTCCCTTATATTAATTTTGTTTATACGTAATAAATACTGATCTTTGTTCGTTGTATTCATCCTGGTACCATAACGACCTGTTTATATCTCCGGCTGAAGATAAAATAAATATCTGAGCAATGTTTATACAACATTCTATGCGAAACCGTACTAACCTTGCTTTGGCGCATACCAATGTGCATTGTACTGTTCGAATTGAAAGTGTTATATATTGACAAATGCAATTAGACTGCAGGTGCTTATATTATTTATTATGTTTTTGTTGAGGAGAGGGATATTGTTTTGCTCGGTTGACGATGTATGTTACTTTTAGTTACCTAAACAGCAATAAATATAATTTAGCTATGTTTTGTCGCTATTAAGAAAATCGGTAGGTTACAGTAATACATAAAAATATTAATAACATTTCTAATAAGATATATATAAAAAATACCAATTTTTGGTATTTTAGGGGTTGTTCCACTTTCGACTAGAGCCAGATGGTAGAACTCGTTTAGATTGAGCAGGGAGGTACCACCGCAACCCTCATAATCCTCCGTGAAGTAATTCTTGCGTTTCGGTTTGTAGAGGCGTGATTGCCGGCTATACTTACACATGAGGCGAACATCTTAGACCTCAGGGGTAGCAACGCATATGTGATCAAACTCAGGTATTATTTAATTGTGCTTAGAGATGATTACTGATGTCCGTGGGCGGCAGTGACCAATTACCATCAGGTGGACGGCATTCTCGTTTGCTAAATTATACGATAAAAAAACGACTTAAAAAAAGAAATAAAGCAATAGTTATTGAATTTTCAATCAACTTTGAAGCTAGCTCGACGAACTTTACTCGTAAAACGAGAAATACGTCATAAATAGGTAACTAGCAGATTGTTTTCAATGGCCGTGTGAAAGAATTTTGTTGCAGATCGAATTCTCCACAAGATTAATACTTTCTCACGCTTGGTTTCTCTTTGCAATTTGTAATAACTTCGAGTTATATATGGTCCATATATCACTATCCTCATCTATCTTTTAGATATCAATATGATATTGGTAATATATAAATAAGATTGATGTGTTCACTTGCGATTTCATAACCCCTTTTCAGCGGTCGTCACGACTATGTTCACGATACCATAGTATTGTTTGGTATAAGGGTACCTAGTGAATATATTGAAAACCAAAGTTGATCTTTATAATAATAGGTAGGTATAATAAGGAAAAGTTTAAAAGACAATATCAAAGTCGGGTGTATTCACTGTATACCGTACAAATATTAGGCTTAAGAGCGTGTGTATATAAAATGTAACCCTGGTCTCTACCAGTCTCTCTCCACTCTCTCACAGCTGGCCTGGTCTGGAGCATAACGCACATCTTCTTTTCTTTTGAAAACAGATGTAGGTTTTGTAATAAGTTATTAGTAAATGTATTTATTCTTTATCTATAATAAAATAGAATTGGCTTTATAATCCTGTAGGAACTTGAGGAATAAGAATCTCTGGAGTACATTAGCTACGAGCTGAAGTTAAGCCACTGAAGCTATTAATTGTTACAAAATGTGTTTGTTTTAAATTTCTACTTAACATACCTAAGTAGGCAACATAATATTATGAACAAATTATAATATTAATTCCGGATTCTATAACGTAAGCCTTCAGTTAATTATAACGATCAAGTCGGAATAGCATTTCACATAATATCGCGATAAAAACATCTCTCCTTGACATTTCTTCGTGATGTAATATAACACATAATATGTGATATAATATTATTAATGTAAAAAGATGCGGACTTCCGCAAAACCGGTATCTGTTATCGATGTGTCCGTATTCTATAACAGCATCTACAGTCCGATGTCTATATTAAACACGCGATAGACAAAAACAACCGAACCTAGCAGTTCATCTATTTTTTTTAAGGTAGAAAACGAGCATGCCGTCCACCTGATGGTAAGTGGTCTCTGCTGCCCATGGACATCAGTAATCATCTCCAAGTATAATTTAACCATACCTAAGTTTGATCACAGATGCATTGCTACCCCTGAGGACTAAGATGTATAAGTGTAGCCGGCAACTACACCTCTCTAAATCGAAACACAAGAACTGCTTCACGGAGGATTATGAGGGTGGCGGTTGTACTTCCCCGGTCCAACTAAACGAGTTCTATCACTTGGAAAATCGGATTATAAATAGGTAGTAGCCACCATCCATATCCATGGATATGTATCAAACGCAATGAACCACAAATAGAATTTCAGTTATGTTTAAGAATAAAAAACGATCATAGGTGACTTGCTATCCCTAAGGACTAACATAACCTTGAGGACCTATTTTTAAGTGTGACCAGAAACTACATATTAAGGGCAACAAATATTTTTCTTAATATTTTAAAGTTAACTAATAGAAGCATAATTGTACCTGTCTGTACTTCCTATCTAGGAAGGATTCACATAAAATCTTCTTTGATTTATCGCAACGAGGAAAGAATAACCAAATATACGTGCAGTGTTTAAAATTCAATAAAAAATATTATGACATCACTTACCTACATGCCAATATAAATATAGTGAGCAATAAAACAGGGGTCATTGCCAGTTGCGCAGCATTAACATTCGCGAATAATAACAGAATCGCACGGTGAGATCGCAAAGTGTTCTACAAATATTTTTACTTCATAACCAAACACTTGAACCTCGTACTAAATGATAAAATCGTGATCTTGAATTTGAAATATCTCAAGCTACTCTTCTGTTATGTTCGTGAGTTTGCGCATTCGACTCTAACATGAAATACTTATCGCATTAGCCCGTGAACCATTGTTTTGGCTGCATTATATTTGGACTATAGCGAGTCGAGAGTATGTAACAGACAACCGTGTAAGCCAGGGGTTCCCAACCAGTGGTCCACAGAAGCCAAAATATGGTCCGCGAATGATTTTAAATTTAACAGGCGGTGAGCTGTTTATTTATTAATTAATTAATTTATTGCTAAACTTCGAGAAAGCGCCTTGCGCGATTTTATGGTTTTCTGTATAACTTATATATATAGTATCACAAGGATTTTCTGCTTGGTTGGTAATTAAAAGTAAAGTGAGTAATCTTTTGCAAGTAGGTGAGTGATAATTTGCGTGTACCTTTCAGTAACAATATGACTTATATTAGGATAGCAAAACTAGTAAAGAATTTGCAAGCTCAGAAATCTTAGTTATACAAGATTACAGAAGTTTATCCTAAAAATATTATTATTTCTTTTATGTATATTCTTATTGAAATTTTAAAGTTTAAGTTTTTTTTATGACAGTTTATTTTTATTATACCTACAAAGTGGTCCCTGCTAACAAGAATGACATAAAAGTGGTCCCTGACCGAGAAAAGGTTGGAATTCCCTGGTGTAAGCTAACCGAGGTCGATGAGTCTTCCTTTATTCCGCGCAAAATCGGTGCAAATGTTTACGCAGCCTCATAAGGAAGCGAATTATGTGATTTGTTATAATAGCCGCCGTTAATGAGTATTGTTTATATGATTCAAGCGCTGTTTATATCAGACAGTAATTTTGTTTAACTTGTAATACATTATTAACTGCTATTTTATGTTATAATTAATGGATGTATAAATAAATTTGAAAATGAAGGACGCACGGAAATGTTTTCGCTGTCAAAGGAGAGGCTGTGTTCTAATTGAACGCGTTTACGTAATTTTATATTATAATAAATTTGATGAAGAAATTCATTGCGAGCAATATACGTTTCACTTAAAATGATTGATGTTTTATTGATATTTTGATTCTTAGTTGTATATGAGGTAGTTTTAAAATGTGTTGTTACTTCGCTGCAAATTGATAAACCACTCTATTGTTTATTTTGGTATATGTACATTTAACTACGTGGAAAACGACATGCACAATCTTTTTAATAATATTATATACTAGCTGACCCGGCAAACGTTGTTCTGCCAATATAAAATATTACTGAATTTCCCGTAGGAATGAACGTTTTTCCCG
>DWNR01000858.1:0-17312 GCA_018250455.1 Polygonus leo | reverse complement strand
AATTCATCTTCATCTACAGACAGACTTCGTGCTTATTAATTCTTAACACAGATATTTTATGTTGGATGATTGAAATTGTAATTGATTACCACTATTACAACCGTAATTGTATATTAATGCGACCATAAATAATGCTTTGCGATCAACAATAATTATTGAGTTAATCAGTAAAAACGTTTTTCCGTTCTACTACATTTTTTCTATAATTCAAGGTATTTTTCCTATTTAATACTACGCAAGGGCAATGTTATAATATATTGATATTAATTTAATTTGCATTTAATAGTACTATATAATTAACAATTATGTAATACTTATAGATAATTGTTCATCTTTAATTTTGATTTTTTTTTATGTATGCCAGTCACTTCGTTATGGTTAAAATTGTGACTGTAGAATAATAAATCCCATGAAAGCCCGAGGCCAATGTGTAATAAGAACTTGTAGAGATATTGATATAATAGAATGATTCCGGTAAAACAGTGACTTAAATTTGCAGATCATTCCATAAAAACAAAAGATTTAATGAATTTTCACATCACAATAAACACATATCATCACAATAAACGGATTCATATTTTTATATATTTCGTGATAATCGATTGGTATTTTTATATATTTCGTAATAGTATTCAATAGAAGTTAACACTGACTTTAGTCACTGTGAATACCGTACCTACATAAACAATAACACAATTTTGCTACCTTCTATTTTTAATCACATTAACATCAAACTTATTACTCTAACACGTTCGATTATTTTTAAACGTCTCAGAACAATAAATTGAATAATTTACAACATATCTACTTACCTACCTACCTTTATAAAAAGCGGAAATACGACGACAGAGTAACGACTTCAGCGATGCAACCGGAAACATAACCACATCGTGTGGGCGGTTGGTACAAATATTTTATTGAAATATGACAGTCATGGAAATGTTCTAAATATAAGAAGGTAGTATTTATATAAAACTTACCGTCATATAGCTAAATCTATCTTTAATTGAGAACATAAGCCGATACATGCCATAAAAGGTATATCTATAGATATTGCTTTGAACCTTATATATTACTTTTTGTTTATTTATTTTGGACTATATTAATGTTAAATCCTTTTCTTTTTAGGACGGTACTATTATAAAGTTGAGTTTATTTATTCCCTTTCATGATATGTTAATTTATTCTATGTATATGCTATCCACACTAGGGATACATAATTTTAAGAGGTGCGGTCGCCACGCCAAGTTTACGCAATACTTCCTCTGCAAGTTATTTTTGGTCAGCCGTGAGTAATGTGTAGGTTAGGAACTACATTAGATATTAGCTAAAATCGCATGTTTAAACTATAACTCTGGTATATTTGCTTATAATGAGCGACTAACCTAAAAATGCTAATCAAGCTGCTATCGAGTCACGTGGGCCGCGACTCTTCGTCAGTTGTTGGGTGTGTGCACAGTGGGTACCGATTTCTCGCTGATTTTATGTATTCATTATGTATCTATGAAATGTAGGAAAGACTTGTAAATAATACTGATATTGATGGAACAGGTTACGAATATTTCCTATGGGTGATATTAAAAATACGTTTTTTGAAATACACACATGTCCAATCACCTCTATATATCTAAAATAACTTTCGGAAATCTCAATAATTATTTTATTATACTCTTACAGCTATTTTTAATCAAATCAAATCAACAGTCATAGGTATTGCTAACTACTACTGCTTCGGAAAATTAACTAAGGAGATGAAACGACACGAACTCCATGGGGGTACTTATGCGTCTTTGAAAAAAGCCAGAATTACTGTATTTAATTATCTTGTAGCCGGTATATCGTTACTCCAAGCAAACTCATCATTTAAATGCTCGTCAATACTGTAGGCTTATCCAATTGTGTCGAATTCAGTAATTAATATCTATTAGGTACGTTATGGTAAAATAAAACAATTTCATATCGTCTAATTTTCTTACGGCAAATATTTAAATCGGCATTCAATCGGCATGTAGTCGGTAAAGTCGCACCGTGTCCCACCCATCGAAAGAACGCTGCACGTCATAAATCTCGTGTCGCCATTGTTCCTCCAATGTCAAAGATCAGCAATTTGCCATTGTGATGCCGGAGGCGACATTTCACCTTATACTAAATTGGCGTGTTCCTACAATTAAAATAATATTTTAACCCTAAGAAAAAACGGTAAATTGGTTCTTGTGACGGTTACTTTATGTTCAAGCGGCTAAAGTTTATAGTTCAATGGTTAATTTCGCGCCTCAATCAATAGCTTCGGAGCATTAATCAAAATGAAGTATAATATGTAGTTATTTTATGGACTTTCACAACTATATATAAATAATTCAATTTCTTCTTAATAATACTGTCATATCATATACGCGTTTATAGAATTGTTGAAGATTCCAATTTTCTAAACATAGTTCATAAGTTACATCTGCAAATTTTAATTATGTACCATACCATATATTTCGTTCCGATCTCTTTCTCCTGCGTGGTTTATATACTTCCTATGTATATTCCTTATAGGCTTCCTACGAATTACATACAAATTCAGTATAGTACAAAGTTATAATAAATCAAATACAATAGAACATTTCGTAACATTTCTTTACAACATATTTCAATACTATAACCTAGTGCAGAGTTGTGAGAAAGTCCAGTTCGTTACTTTAAGTCCGAGGACTCTCGCCTGAGGGTGGAATTTCGTTCCGCGCTCACCGCACACTCACGAATTGATTATAATATTATTATAAGAAAATCAACCAGCATATTATTTTATTTATATAAGAGCAAAGCAAGTTTTTATTATTAATAAAGTACTAATATACAAGTTTTGAAGTATTATGATACAAATACGCCGCTCCAAATGCATGCGCCGATTTTTAACAATTTGAATGTGTTATGATAAATTGATAAATATAACGCCAGAAACTGTTGTTTATTTCATCTAATATATAATTTCAAAAGTTAATTCTGTATTACGACTATGGTTGACGCCATATTATGTTAGCAGAAAACGCGTATTATGACAGGCATTTATGACCAATAAATTTTCAACGCAAATTTATTAGACGATAAAAATTCATAAAACACACTTCACGACGTCTTTTAAAGAATCACTATTATTTTATTTTACGACTATTTAATCGAAAACATCTTTATAAACATTGTTAGGCTAAATATAGAACATAAATTAAGTCAAATCAAATGAAAATCAGTTTTAAACTCAAAAGCCACGAACTCGATTCAACAGAACGAATAAATAATAAGACAGTTGTCACAATTTTATTATTTTTACAACGTCCATAAAATCTATAGCGATGTTTACAATCTTCGTAACAACACGGAACTTTTTCGGAGTCGTCCATAAATAGGTCGTTACATAGACTCAGTGGCCATTACGGATGATATCACTCGAATGTACGTCGTCTAATGTGTTCGCGGCCGAATCATCGACCGTCCGAATCGCGAACAAGTTCAAGGACCCAATAAAAATATGTAGGTAGTACGTAGCCACGTGGGTAGGCTCGTAAAGAGTTATTGCACGATAATAATATCGCTTTGACACCACTATTGTGTACGTTCGCGGTTCGCGATCGTTAATTGGATTTTTTGCTACATTCATCGAAGTTAGGCCGAAGTTGTGACGTGTCCGATGTTGTGTCTATCTTTTATCCACTCTTCTAATTTTGTAAACACGATTTTGTTGCTTGCTTGCCAAAAATGTCGGCTAATATCGTATTATGTATAAAATAAATATCTATACACAATTCTAGGAAGAATCTTTAAGTATTTTATCTTAGTCGTGAAACGTTTTTAAACGTCGTTTAAGTGTATTTATTTATTTATCTATAATATTTTATATATAATACTTATAAAATAACAGCATCATAATGTTAAATTTGTACACCTACTATCCTTTACCAACTCCTCCAGATTTGGGTAAATAATAGCCTGTCCACGCAAGTCTGAGTCTAGACTATGATTATTATTCTTTTATGTAGACCAGTTAAGAACATTGCTACAGAGCATATTCAATTTTTTAATTTAGGTACTGTATAATATAAGGGTTATTAAATTCTGGTTTTGCTTACAGGCTACACATATGTTTTGATTCAGTTACCACGCGATAACAATCTAAGATTCTTACAGCGTGGAACTAAATACCCTAATATTAATTAACTTAATTAAGTTGTTCTTAGTCAATTATGGGGCATTAATATTACTTTTATGGACATGAGTTTTATTTTCGTACTACTACGATATAAGTTATGTTTTATTCAATTTAAGAGCCTGATTAGATTTTTATCGTTTTTTCACTGTATTTAAATGATACTTACCAAATTTTAAATCAGCTTACTATTGGTTACTTCTAGATGTCCTCCAGTGTGTTATAGATTAAAATAAAGCTTAACTAATAACATATCTGCAAAAAATATCGTTTAACTATGTAAAACATATTAGAACATGAAAATAACACCAGAATTTCGAGAAGCTGTAAGTATAAATGTAAGCAACTATGTAAATTATTTAGTTAAAATGTGTTTCTTGTGAACTTTTTTCACCACCGACTATTGTAATATATAATGATATGTAAAAAACATGCATAAGGTAAATTAAAATTAGTTTATGTCATAATTAAGCTCCAATTTCATTTAGAAATGCTAACAGAATTTGTGTAAATATTATGTGTAACTATGTATGTAAAAAACATGTATACAACATAGTTGTATATTATTACATTATGCAATTTGTATATTTTGTATTAAAATAAAACAATTCTAGATATTACAGTTCTGTGGTGAGCGCCATTATGATTTAGTGGTGTTGCGGGGCAGATCTGTGTTTGCATCTCCTCTCTAATTTATTGTATCCTGGAACAGTGTGTTGCTTTAAACACATTTTAAATGTACAATTCAAAAATGAAAAACATCATTATAATGAATTATTATAAGATTACGAATCACTCACTTAATTGTACCTATCGACTCAAGTAATTGTACCTATGTAGGTACTTGTAATGTTTTATTAAATTGGGTCAGTACATTCTATTATATTTTGTAAAGTGCAACTTTCATAAAATAATAGGTATGTCACGTCAAGTTAAATTACAAAGTACCGTTTATATTATCTACTACTACACTACATTACACTACTACATTGTAACGTAGTATAAAAATTAATAGTACCTAATGACTGGGTAAAAATGACCTTGGATGTCCATCTTAATTTTCTATTTCTTATAAATATACGTATAATAAAAACTAACTAAAATTGCTTATGTAGTCCTTTGATTGGTAATTTCGTAGTATCATTAATAAAATTACTTGGACTTCAACAGTAGTCATAACAATGAATAAAGTTCGGATTATTTTAACATATTTTAAAACATCAACCTTTTTTCAAAACAAGTACTTTGATTATTTTTTGTTTTAAAAGTACATCCTAGAAATGATTTATTAAGCGAGCTTCTCATTATCCGGTTTAATGACCTTAATTACCAGTAATAAATTCATTTTTATGAAAATTAAATTCAATTAAGAATTATTAATGTACAAGCTTCAGAATTATTTAGCAATGTCGAATATGCGAGAGCCATGCAAGAATGTGTAGAGGAGATATTGTTCTATAATACCGTTTTAGGAACTTTTATAAGTAGACAGGTATATCACAGATGTTTGGGTTCCCATCGGGAAACGGGACGCTATAGTTTAGTACAAGGATTATGTAAAAATATTTTTAAAGGTATAATTTTACAAATTGTGTATCATTATATACTTATAGAAAAAATTATTTAAAATAATGTTTATGATACATTGATACTATTGGTGTTAAATAAACTGGAGTTTTTATTGTGTTTTATTTACCAAGATACCTTGAAGATTAAGAAAATATCTTCATTCATTTCATCTAAAATATTTGCATACTTTTACTGTACTTATTGAAGAGCGCAAACAAAGCCGGTACAAGAATGTAATTCCGATATTCATCCCTTCGGAATTACCCTAAAGGAACCGATTAATCGGACAATACGTTTTTAATGTTGAACCCGAATGAAAGAGCGGTGTTTTCGGGAGAAAGGTGCACGAACGAGCACTTGTGGATAACAATATAATAATTCATGTGAATAAAGGGTTATCAGGGAAGCCGGCAAATTGTGCCAGGCCTCTCTACATCACGAGGCGATACTGTCCTGGTACACGCTATGTGATCCATAGTTTCGGCCGTGATATGTGGTGTTGTTGCCAAAATCTAATAATAACGGAAATAAACATATTATTCTGAAGACTCATCTATATTTTTATAGTTGTTTTGAATGTGATGATGAATTGCAAGTGGCAATTCGTTGTAAATTCGTTAGTGATTTAAACTTGATGTAATATTTAGTCTAGAAAATTATTGTTTTAAATAAATGTTTCAGCGGTCGTGCATGGACATTCTATATTTTTACAAAATAATATATACCCATAGAGGACTTCTATATAAGAACTTTTGTCAATCTGTTTGAATGAATGAGTACACTAAAAAGATTTTCCTAAAATTTGACGTAACGAGAAACGATGAGGAAAGGACACTAAATACTTAATTGAGAATTTGTAGAGCTAGTATCATGAAGATTCATCACTTAATCTACTTTGAGAAAACTTATAGTATTCCTAAACTAGATCAAATGATTCACTTAAGTTAATTCTGGATATAATAAAAACGTTTAATAGATAATCTTAACAACGAGCTAAGAAAATGACGGAGGACACGTGGAGTGATATAGCCGTAACGCACGCAATGTGCGTGAGTGAGCCGTAATACGTAAACATTGAACATATTGTAGAGAGTATAAGGGAGTTCTGAAATAGAAGGTACTGTTAGATGACATATATCGATGCATGGTTTAGGATTTCTAAGCTATTATGTTTCCCATATCTGGATTCAGTACTCGGTAAGACAGTGTTCGGAGTTATTCAAAAACGACTTTATTAACTGTATTAACTTTTAGAAGACAATCAAGGTACAAAATAGCGTATTTATAGAGATAACCAAAAATGGTTCACATTTTGTCTACGAGTTAATAAAGATAATCCTGAGTAGCGTTCAGTCAATGGTTAATAATTTAATAAATTTTAGGTATACGGCTATTAAAATATTGGGTAAAGAAGATACGTATGACGTAAAAGGAGGACAAGTGAGCTCATATTGGTATCAAACACGCAATCCGTATAAAGATGTAAACAATACCTACACATTCATATGTGTGTATACGCACATTTGGTAATAGAGGAGTGGAGCAATAACTCTTGTTGATAAGGGCTATGCCTTGCTTTTGAAGTTCAAGAGTTTTAAGGTTAAGCTTGCCGTGTTACTGAGTAATAAACCAGTAATACTACTTAATTGTGGACTCATTCGATTGCGGTTATTATCGTTGGATTTTCAAAACTATGGCATCTAAATTATTATCGATTGTAATTTCCTTTGACGTGCCTGTACATAATGTTTCAAGTCCGGACTATTTATTTCGGTATCGGTATCGATTTTAGTAGGTATCTATGTTAAAGTGACATAAAACGAAGTATTCAAATGCTTAAAGGAAATTCAACTAAATGCAACACAATTATTTCAGTTACTGTTTAACGGGAAATCCAAACATCTATGGGGTTTATTTGCAACGATAGTACTACTTTGGTCACTCGTCATTAATCACTCGTCATAAAGCCATTCATGATAATATTTTTACTTTACCTTATAACAAATACCTAAAGTATAAAAGTAATAGCAGCAATTATAGCTCCCTAAATGAACAAAACACTACTGTACAGTTTTTGTTTTTCGATATGCACGACTTTACGAAAAGCTCAGTAACAATCGATCGATCGGTAATTGCAGTGGTATTCCGTAGGTCTGAACTGTCGGCTCTCATATAATTACGGACATAGTAATATATAGGTACGTACAAACCTGTGTAGGCCCTCCAACCTACTTTTTTGCCTCGGCTTTGGCAATGTAACGGTATCATTATTCAAACCTGGCTGTGGTTTAAATAATTGCGCATGAAAGTTCGGTTTGTTGTTACATTGTAGATGTGTATCTACTAGTAGGCTTGGGTGTTGTATTTGATATTAAACATTAATAATTAGAAATTTATTTACTTATAAAACCCTTTCTATGATGTCATGCACATGATTCTATTCTCCTAGGACATAAGATTTGGTACAATTTAGAGATACTTACTAGTTAAATAAAGTAGCTTCGTATGGTATTTCCAACTGCGAAACTTTCTCATTACACTTCAATATAAGTACACAGAGGTACTATACCATCTAGGTACGTAGGTGATACATGTTTTTCATTACTCAGGTGAGAAAGTATAAAAGACTATAAAACGAAGCATGAACAATAGTGTTATGTGTGCTGTAACCGACCTTGCTATCGCAATAAATTCCCCCGTTGTGACACGCAAATCTCCACTAACTGCTCATGATTTATATCTTCACCAACGAATACGGAGCGAACAGTTTACTTGCAATCGTGTAACATAATGTCATATTTCTGGAGGAGTAGCGATAAGCGATAAGCTTAATAACGCCTAAATATTCGCATTAAAATGATTAGACATTGATTTGATTTCTTAGTTATCTAGTATGTACACAATACACAAAAGATCTGAATTATTAATTACAATATCACAACAGTTTCTTATTACCTACATATAAATATTTAATTAAAAATGGGCATAGGATTAACCCGACTGCTAATACGAAATAGAAAATATGTTAACATCAAGTAGACTTCAAGTTCGTCAGATACTTCGATTCTTTCACATGAAAATATATCAACATGAAAGTATTTCCATATCTTGCTCTCTACCACTTTAGCAACTCATTGTCTAAAATGTTTTTATACCTATATAAAAAATCGCCAGAATCTCGCTGTTTGAAGGGTCGAAATAATTTAATTATGATTTAACTAGCTTATCGAACGCCAAAGGCTTGAGGTAAGACAAGTTCCTTACTATAGATCAGTCGCTAGTGTGTTTCGTAATAGAATAGCTGCTAACGTAAATTGTTTTGCCTGTTTTTGATAATGGAATTCGAATCGGTATGTTCCTTTGACGTTAAAATTCATGGCGTGAGGTTTTCTTATGAGGCGTTGAAAGAAAAAGTCAAATATTTGTTAAAGACAACATGCTGGCCTACAATGTTATTGCAAGTTAACACATTACTTCAACGAGCGCTTGAAAATATTTTTATTGTATGGAACTATGAGAATATGTATTTGAATAAACACACATATAATTTTGTAGATTCGTGTCTTTTGATAGAACATAGAACTTTCTACAACATTATGGCGTTTAATTATCTATTTACCATTTATTCCACCATCAATTATCATACCATACCATCAATTATCCATTATCCATAGTCAGAGTCCTACCTACTTAATATTTTTTTTGTAATGAAAAAAGCAGTAAATAGTTACCTACATAATTTGCTTTACTTAAAATGTATTACATTAAAATGTTATTAGTTTAACTGACGTTTTGTAAGCTTTATTTAACAGCTGAATGATTGTTAAGGAAAATAGTTATGTTCCATTTTGATAATGGAATTCAGTTCAATATGCTGTCGTCAATACGTTACATTCCAAAGTGAGTTACTTAATATTTTGTTCTAATGTATAACAGTTAACAGATGCTTTTCGTGACATACATTTCTTGAGTATTTATATATTAACCATTAAAAAAGTAACTAAAAGATTATATAGGTGTATATTTTGGTTTCGAACATATTCAATTATTTATGCCATAGATTAGTTCCTTGTTCGATTTCTTATGTTGTTTGCACTGTAAAACTCAGCGGGCGATCGTGCGCAGGCGCCGCTTTACAACGTTCCTATTGGCCCTCGAGCGACAGGGCTGCCAATCTACAAATAACAAGCCGAGACCATGCCACTATTATAATTTAATTGGAGCCTTTCAATTATTCCTGACTACTTTAAAAACTGCAACATTGTACTATTTTTTCTTTTGAACTCATCGCATGCAATTCTAACTACGTGAAATACGTTTAGTAGAAAATTCTTACTTTTGTTTCCTCAGCTGTCGGTTTTTACAATTAATTCGACTTTTATAAGTTATTTGTGTAAAGTAACTTTCTAAATACAATGTAAGTAGGCGAAGTTACGCTCATTAAAAAGTTGCAACTGAAGCGAAGTAATTTAAACTGTAACTATTCTCGTTGTTTGTGGAAATGTCTAGAACGCTAAGAATTTTCAAGATTCTGTGAATAATATGTGCTAAAAATGGAGCATTTATCAATACATCCAGTGTAAAGCGAGTAGTTTATTCGCATTAAATCATACCAGTCATAAATCGCGCAAACCCGTTCTGCAGCTTATCAAAACAATACGCAGACACACTTCCAGTTGCATGTAGCAAAACGTCTTCTTGGCGACCTTCACCAATACATAATTACACTTATGACGTAAACCACAAGGTCCTATTTCCATTGTCATTCACCCGACAGGTAATACCTTTAGGAAACGCGTCCCGATCATTTCAAAATTAAGCCTCAAGAGTATGATAAATTTTCATAAATCAGATGTTATTTATTGGAGTATAGACTTTAAGGTGTTGCCAATTGGTTTATATCGGTTTTATAGGATTTGCTTACTTAAGACATTTCTTAGGTGCAGATTCTACGAAATAATGGAACCCTCGGGTTTCGTAATGATACAGCAGGATGTAGAAATAAAAAGAAATATTGTGTTATTATAGATGTCGGTGGATAATGGTTCTCGAATTTAATTTGGGCCGTAAATCGTGGCTTGTACTCTGTTATGATAATCGATAGCTTACTCTGGTTACTTAGGCTAGCCTGGTTACTCTAGAGTAACAGTCTAGACCCAGCTACTTATTACTCATACAGGCTATTTTGTAACATTGTCGTGTACAGTATCGAAAAGGCCTACTTCGCGTGAATTATATTCGCATTCGCGCGTTCGCTAACTAGTATTTGCAGTCGCTGATAAGAGATACCCGGTGTGGTGTTTTCACACAATTAATTTTCAATAAATAACGATATAAAATTAGTTGCCAGTCGTCAACGCCCCGTGTGGCGTGCGCATCGCTTCGACCCATCGGACCCACCGCTTCGATACTCGACTCTTTGACATGTGTTGCCGCAGACTTGATGATGTACGGTCTTCGTACCTTTTTTAATTCACCCGACTGCACTACAACGCCCTTATTGCTTATTAAACTGTTTAATGTTGTATCGCAAATGCCACGTTGCGGTGGTAAAAACACGATAATCGCAACAAAATGGACATTTAGTTCAATTAGTTACACGAGATAGGTGGATAGATAGTGCTGTTAGACAATTTATGTTTCATATTTATTTAGATAGGCGTCTATTAATGTGTTATGCGATTTATTACGAAAATAGACTGTTGATGTTTATTCCACCTAGCCAAGTGTGTGTTTAGAGATGACTGATTAATGTTGAGATGAATAATTAAATGGCGAGCGGTAATGTGATGGGAGATGTCCCCGTTGAAGTCGCCAACTATCGTAATAGAAAATGTCGCTGAGTTAAGTTCAATTAAAATCTACCATATTATTACACGTGTAATCATGAATGCATAGCAGGCTACGCCGAGGTATGCATGCGAGCCTTATATCTGTAACGTAGGAGATTACGATCTACATAATTGTGCAAAATATTGCCGTCCGTCCGTCCGTCTTCTTGCATGTAGATTTCAGAGATACCGCACCTTTATAGCGAGCGCTCGATTTTCTTTGTTTAAGTTTTGGTGTGAATTGCTTTCCTGTTTCCGATCAAGAAATTTATTGTACGTTTATACTCGTATTTGAGTACATGTACCTAACGGTGGTTTGATAGGAAAGGTTGATGTATGCTCCTGAGATGCATTTAAAGTACCTACATTTAACCTAATCGTAAGAATGCAAAGTGCACCTGCAACAACAAAATTAAGACTAAAATATGTAGTTTTAAGCAACCTTAGACAAACACTACATTGTGAAATATGAATGATATCATGTTAGAAGTATCCGCACTGGCGCTGGCACAAATACTTAAGTTTAAATTACCCATCTAAGTACATATGGAGACTTTTAACTTAATCCTTATAATATGGATATATCCTTTATACATATATATCCTTATTATCATTATTATCTTAATTTTGTTATTAACTTATTTGATACTGGACATGATATGATGTTGTCCATAAGACATTGGTATACGATCTTTATTTCTAAGATCCTCTGAAAACTACAACGCAGGGAGCAGAAGAAAGTCAAACAGTTATAAAGATGGCGGATAATTGAACTCATTAAGTTATTTATATCCACCGCATATGGTACGGGATCGATTGAATTGCCATAATTTACTTGCAATTTACTGAAAGGTCACTCACAAGAGGATACTGTAAGTAGGTTGGTACCTACTACATTGTTTTTGGTGCACCCAACGTGGTTTTATATCTCGGGTTCTGGAGATGTGTGTAGAAAATGAAGAAGACTGAATGAATGAAGAGACATTTTTAAACGCAAGTATCTCAATTAATATTTGTATATCGTGATGAGAATTATAGGTAGGTACATTTAGCAACTTAAATTTCACGGCTATTTTTCATACACTTTTTTATATGAAAGCAAGCTTCAATGTGACGCTTTATTTTAAGTATATTATGTTCAGTGGTTTAAAAATGACTAGTTCTTATGTATGATGCCGAAATGCATGCAATAAATATTTTTAGTTGTCTAACCAAATACAGGGCTAAAATAAGCAAATCAATTGTTTTTACTATTAGGTAGGTATATCGTAACTGCTACATGATGTAATCTAGAACCTTTGCATTTTACATTTAAAAAACCGTCATAGGTATTATCGAAGTGTATAAACTAACATTATCTCAACCACAAAATAAATTCAAATAATATATGTAAAAAAATACAAAGTAGGTATAAGTAAAATGAATTTTATCGTATGATTAAAATATCAATGATGACAAGTAGGTACCTACCTAATTAATAGCAATGTATCAACTTATTTGTCAAATTCATTTTGTATAATAGAAGATAATAATAAGATGCAAAACAATCTAAAATATTCTAAAATGGAGATAACAATGGGTCTAATGTTGGTACACATTAAAATTCACCATCACTTACAAACCAGTTTTAGTTCATGGCTACCGTCAGCAAATATAGGTAAGTACCTATATACCTACCTACGTACAGAATTTTGTGTACGTATTTTTAATATATCATACAAAAATAAGGTCACAAAAGTATAACATTATTATGTAGATTAAACATAATTAACATTTTAAAGTTTTTTTTAAGAAAAAAATTAAGTAGGTTGTTACTATTGTTAGTAATCATTGACAATAATATATTCATGATTGCTATCATTCTACATCTACTTAAATATTATATTTTTGTAAATTTTAAAAGAACCAACCAAAATGTAATATGTACTTACCTACCTAAGGAGGTGCTATATAAGTACCTAATAAAATGAATTAAATTATCATCATTCTTTAAGTATTAGAAAGGTATAACCCTTAGTAGGTACACCACAGTTTCTGAATCAATTATTTCCATACATATATAATGTATGGAAATAATTTATTTTTATTTCTATTACTCACTTAAAAACTGCTGCTGCTGCCATAGACATCATTTAGAAAGGTCTGAATTTCATTACTAGGCTATATTTCCGCCTATTAATAAATTACATCTACACAAATTTTACAAATTATAATATCTGATATTATTATGTTGACCTTACATGTTCTACATCCATGGACGCTCAGAGATGATGTTATTTAAGATGAGATCAATTTTATTGAGATTTATTCTGTGAACATGCTTCGAATCGATTTAGTCTTTGTCTATAAATTATCGACTTAGAATTCGGCTGATGATTAATGGGAATGTTTAACTAAATGTTGTGGAGGTAAGGATTGTTTAATTTACGATTCTTCATTTTTGTAAATATAATCCTTCTTTATTATTATTGTACCTAATTTTATGTTACTTTACAAGCGAAATTAGTTATATGACTGTCTATTTTATACCGAAATTGAAGATCAGCGAGAATTAAGTATATATTTTTGTCTGTTTTATACTGTATCGTCATGATATACTATAAAACTAGTGTAGGTACCTTACCTAGTTAGCATAACGTGCTAATGGGAATATGAATTAGTGGGTTGGGATTGAAGTGGGTAACATGTGAAGATCCTTCGTTCAAATTAATCCCATCAGTGGTAACCGTTTGTAAATGTCAATTAAATCATACCTAAGTTTGATTACAGATGCGATAAACTACGCTTCTCCAAACCGAAACACACCTACGTACCTCCCCGGTCGAACTAATAGTGTTCCACCTCCTGGCAGATACCTGGTATCTACTAGAATTAGATATTATTTTTACTTCATTAAAAAAGAAAAATCTCTAGTGTTTTCAAGAACCTAAAACCTGAGTTAATTCTAAGGGCTATGTCCCATTTCCTAATGAGGAGATCCATTTCGAAGTGTAGAATTAAAAGTGTCTTCAATTAATTAACCATCGTTAATTCTTTTTATTTCAATAAAGTATTCAGAACGTCTTTTACAAGCAGTAAACATAAGTATAATGTCTGTTGCCGTTACATGTAGAGCAAGTATCATATAAGGCGACCCCTAATTAGACCACCGACGGCGACCCGCTGGTAAGTGAACTGTTACTTACATAAAACGCGTTGGCTCTAATAAGATGGTTTCTAGAAAAAACTGTATTAAAACAACACCTTGTACGGTTTTTGAGAGTAAATAACCCGATATATATTCAAATAATTCACACCTTCACACGCTCAATTAGTGCTAAATCAATGCAACACTTACTTAATAGAACCTTTTAAACCCTTAAGGCATTCAAAATTAATATAAAATAGCCATAACGCTTCACGTTTATGCGTACTACACTAATTCGTAAAAAGAGAAATATATTTTTATTAGCTAAGTAGAGCAAACTTCAATACAATCGCCCGGTACGAGAGTAAGAAGTCCGATATTGTTGTCTCGCTCTCTCAGCGTCTTTAAACACTAAAAAGCTCCATAGATGGCAGTAAAATCGCTGCAACAGCTTCAAGCGGCCACTAGTGTCGCCATCTAGCGTCGAATAACCGAACTTTTATGGCACGTTTATCGAAGAGGGCTCTTCGGCAGCTCGTAAACGATTTTATGAGCGCAACTTTACTCTAGTCTCGATATTACCCGACCGAGTACGGTTGGGAATGCAATATTCGGTGCTCCTGTTGAGCGGCGGCGTATTCAATTCAACCGGTGTTCATGGGCTTTTATGTGCGATTCAAGGTGCGATTGGATGGCGTGCTCGAGCGTTTATTTGGCTTTATTGTTGGGGTTTGTTTATGTGATTGCTGTTTAACCAACTACGGGGTTTTACATGCTTTTGTTATGATTATTATGTTGTTGCGAATAATGAAGAGGATCGTTCACTACCTGTTATTTGCGGGAAATATTTAACGCCTCGTTTTTATATTAAAACCGCATTGTTTTCTGATTGTCAGTACATACACCCACTTATTTTATGGGGACGATATAATTTGTTTTCAAACGTAGTAGGCGGCTACAAAGTTTGAATTAGATACGTAGGTACCGAACTCAATAACCATTTATCAGTGATTTATGTTTGAGTTTTCCCCAAAACGTAGCCGTGAAAAAGGCAAATCATAAATAAGATCCGATTCAAATTTGTAGAAGATGCTATCGGTATGATTTGTAGGCTCGCACCCGAGAGCGTTTGTCTAGTGATGCGCTAATTGCCTCAACATTTATCGATAAATACTCATTCATATACAAATGTATGTATTTATTTGGGTATCTACTTTATTTGAGTTGGAATAAATCATAAAATTATAAACCTTTAGATAAGCTGCGTAAGAGTAACTATATAACTTACATATTTAATAAATTACCAGCACTTATACATCCTGGGGTTACTAATAATATAACAAATGATACGTAGCATATACATTTCAATTACATTTTTTTTGTAAGTTATCTGCTTTTAATAATGATGGGAAATATTAAAAATAATACTTGTCGTTCTGTATTGGAATTATAATTTTAATATAGGTAAGTGCTGTCGCCTGATATTAAATGGTCAATGCCGCCTCAGACACGTGCTATCGTGCATGTATATAAATATGGTACAGAAAAATATTTTCGATGACCTTAATTTTGCTTACAAATGCTGTAGATAAGCAATAATCATCCTATACAGCCCGCAATTATGTATACAATGACTGTACAGGATGATGATTACAAAATATATCTTTATACTCATATAGTATTTTCAACTAACTTACTTTTGTTATTGGCGTCGTAACTTATTATTGATTTAATATAACATAAGCTACAGTAATTGTACCTTGCAAAAGAATCATATAGTTATATCGAATCTGCTTTTGGTTTGTCGCATCACTAAATTATTATTTTGTTGCTTTGTAAGCTTTTATTATTTTATTGGGTCTGCCAACGAATAAAGTTTGTTACAATAACAATTATTTTATAATATAGTCAAATTCAACCTAGTTTTTAAATGAATGGGTTACTGAAAATTGCTATAACAATCTTTTTAATTAAACACAAAGTTTTATTTTCCTTCTTGTCATACATTTGACTGCACCTAATGGCACTTTTATTTTTATTTTAGTAGCACTATGGTACCCTATTAATTAAATAGACATAGGCAAAAGTAACATTTTTTTAAGTATTTAAAAATAATATCTGCCTATTTTAAATGCCGTAGGGTAATTAAAAATGTATGTTTAATAAAAATTATTTATTGAAAACCTATGACTCAATCACAGCTATATTAGGTACTGTCAAATCATCATCATTATAGAATGTCATTGTTCGCTACAACTCTATAATAAAGTATACTAAAAATACTAAGTCAAGAATGTTGAACATCTTTAGATATCTGTAAAATAAATAGGAATTTTCGCAGCCAGTTTGTTATTCGCTAGATAGAGGCTGTTACGAATTTAAATGAGCCGAATAAACATAGGCGCTTCTATAAAATAGATAACCGGAAACTGCCGAAAATGGCCCCAGCCTGGCACGACGCAACGCAGCGATGACCGAAACATGAACGATAAATAATCATTAATTTAAATTCGATACTCACACACGCACTAGCGATACGCCAATGATTTAAAGCCATAAAATATTTGTTATGCCTAATTCAAACAGTGTAGAGATCCTT
>DWNR01000857.1:0-17318 GCA_018250455.1 Polygonus leo | reverse complement strand
CTTTCATGTAAAAACTACTGGACGGATTTTGATGAAACATATAGGCTATAATTTATTTTGAAGATCGGGATACCAGATGTGGGCCTGGGTAATCTATAAGAGATATTAATACTTTATTTAGCAGAACAACGTTTGCCGGGTCATCTAGTAAATAATAAAACGGTTTCAACTAAAAAATCGAAATTCTTGTATCACCGAACGATTCTTTCATTTATGTTGATTTCGAAAACTCCACCAAAGTTTTACTTAATGCAAGCATGTCATATATTATATCCCACTTGCAATTAATTACTATCTTAATTTCACAAGTACCAATAATTTTAATCTTAATATCTCAAATCTACATTTATGCAGACGCAACCATTTGTTAAACATTTTCCAATTTTCTTTGCAATGCTAGGAACAGTTCCTACAATATACTCGTCAATTATTATCATGTTACAAATTATCAAAGCAAAACTCAATGTGCTCTTCCCCGCTATTAAATGAAGTGTGTTTGTGGAAACAGCCCGTCAAATGTAAACCGATGACGTAATGGGAATGTGTTGTTTCCCGCGCAATTCTAACCGCAATCTCAACATTTGTTGTGTTTATGGAAATCCGATATGATTGGTATGAAATAAACTTTGATGTGCTCAAGAGCGGGTATATGTAGTTGTTGAATGAATGAGCCCTTTAATAAACAGAGGTTACTGCTTGTTATACTAATAAATGTTAAACACTGAGACACCTGGCCGATATTAAAATTATTTTGTACTGAAAATATGCATGAAAGAATGGTAAAATTAATACAGTACAATCAAAAATAAAATGTAATTATTTAATACAAATGTCACTCATCACTAACACACTAATTCATTCGATGCGTAGTAGTACAAGTAGTCGAATGCAGGGATGACTTTAATCCTCACATAACTATCCAAGCAATCTCTTGAATAAGAATCGTATGGACATGGTTTATTTGCCAATTTAAACACTACAAAAATTGCCTTAAATTAAAGTAAAATCCTATTGAAAAGGTTAGTTTTACTGATATCGTTTTCACGATAAAGTGTCCAGTCAACAGAGTTTATAGCGCCCAGATTTCATTAGACCGAGCCAATTTGTACCTCGATAGCCAGTATTCAGTTCTGTGACTATTCGTGCACGAGTGTGAACCCGTGCATAACTTGTTGAAATGCACGCGACTAATTGAAATATGCAAATTGACAAATCGTTACAAACATTGCATTAATTCTTGCACATCAAAATTTTAATATAAAAATAAGAGCCAAGTTCATTATGAAAATTATGCGTGCCTGTCAACTTTGCAAGAAAAAAGGCACTTAATGCAATAGCTAAGTACAACGATTTTCTCTTCATGAAATATAGCCGGTTACCGCTCATTTTCAATTGAAACACTATGAGAAAATTATTTTACACAGGAAAAGGCAAGATGTTGTCGGTTTGAAAATATTCTTTAAACAAACAATTTTAAAGTAAAATTATATTGAAAAGGGGGATTTTATCCTTTTTGCGATTTTACGAGAGACTCAACAATGATTTGAGTCAACAGAGTTTATTGCCAAATTGGTCAGAAGTGATTGAATTCTGGATAGACTTTCGACGACTCACATGAACGTAGTTTATTTGCCACTTAAAAAAATACACAGCTAATATAAAAAGTGTTTTGACCAAACATCTGGAGTTTCAAAGTAAAATCCTATTCTAAAGATTTTGTATTCATATCGTTTTCACGATAAAGTGTCGTTTCAACGGAGGTTATTGCTCTCAGATTTCATTAGACCGAGCCAATTCGTACCTCTAGCCAATATTCAATACTGTGACTATTCGTGCACGAGTCCAACTCGTGCGTAACTTGTTGAAATGCCTACGACTAATTGATAATTACGTTTGACTAATCGTGACAAATGTAGTATTGTTTCTTGCATCAAGTGAATTTGGAATTGAAATTTTGCGAACAATTTGAATTTGTGAATGTATTCCATCAGAAATGAAGATTGTAAAATGAGAGCCAAGTTCAATGTAAAGAATGTGCGTGTCAACTATGCTGAGAAAAGAATTGAATGATGATTATATAAAAATATATATACTATAAATATGATATCTACATACCCGTTAACATCAAAATATACAAATGCAATGACAAAGATTTCAAAGAAGCACAGAAGAAAATAACATTTTTTCCCGTATAAATTTATTGCTCGTTTCGCTGTAGAAATAAAATTTACTCTTTTGAAATATCATATTCGTGGTACGTCAGACTAAGCCCCTTGTCAACTTGATCCCCATAACTTGATCCCCAAGTCGTGTATTGCGGATTGCAAAACAAGAATTACGTATAGTTAAATCAGCTTGGAAATGTTTTTCCGCTCGTGTGTTTAGCGTGTGTAGTGAAGTAGGGGTAGCCGATATAATTAATATTAAACAATCATAATTTCTAATCATGAATTTCATCAATTAAAAACATTTCGTAGTCATTCTTGTTTTTACTTTTAGCCGATGTACAATTAATGTTAATGATAATTCGTTCTGATATTTACCTTACCCTTCGTCTCTACCCTAAAATTAATTTTCCTCTTCAATAGCATGCCGACAAATTTTTCACCATCCCTCTAAAGTTACGAATTTAAAGTTTTGATCAGTGAATTAATACGCAACAAGAAAAGAGTGACAAACAACATAGCGTGACTAGTCGCGTCTGACGCTACTATCATTCGAATGACGTACTCTACATGACAGCGCAAACAGGTTCATTTCGGTTTTACTCACTATAAGGATTACGGTTTTTGCGTTTATAATAGTGTATGTACTATTATAAACGCAAAAACCGTAATCCTATAGATAGAATAATCATAGGATTTGGTAGTCGTTAATAAACAGCTATACTATTCATAAAACACATTTCAAAAGGGTTTTAGTTTTCAAGTCCAAATGACGAGACGGAACCCTTTTAATCCAACTTGTGCGTCTGTCTGTCCATCACGGTCGAGCTCCGAATCTATTATATCAAATAAGTTGAAACTTATAAACTTGAATTTGGGTTCATGTGCGTTTCTGTGACCCAAACATTGGAAATATTACGTGTAATTAAAATATAAATATATATAACTTTGGACCAATGAAGAATAAATAAACATTCAAATTATCATTTTTCATCTCATTATTATTAAGGATGACGATCGGTCAATACCAATTTAAATTCATCATTAAGTATTATTGAAATTGAAATTAATTATATAATTCAGTGGAAGAAGGTAATGTCGGAAAAATTTACAATCTAGGTAGTGTTGTTGTTATACCAAGTTAATATAAGAGCAATAAGAACCACAACGTACAAGATTTGTAAACAGTTTAAAACAAAATTATATTGTCTGTGCAACTTAGGAAACGAAAACTGCAATAACTTATATTATGTTCTGAATTGAAGTTGGATTGCGAACTCGATAAAACTAGGAAACAGCTATATTAATAGTTTATAATGTGTTACGCATTCGTTTAAAACGACAACACCATTCTGGGTTTATAAACAATCTGTCGTAAAGTTATATTGTCTGCAGCAATTTCGAAACTAAATGGGAACTGAAATAATATTTCAAACTGAATCAGACTGCAAACTCGACAAAACCAGAAATCGCTTTTATAACGTTTAACGATATGTTATCTTAATATATCTTAATATATATTAATATATAAAAATCTCGCGTCACGGTGTACGTTCGGGATAAACTCCGAAACTACTACACCGATTATAATGTCATTTTGAACGTACATTTATGTGCAACTTGGGCCAACTTTGGAGAGAGAATAGTTCAAATCTCGATTCAGACCGTCACTGTTTTAAGTTACTGGCAGAACAACCGCTTTGGATTGTTCAAGATTTAAATATGCTTGCTTACGGTGAACCAAACGCCAAAGAGATTGCCAAAAAAATATCGAGACTATTTCATGCCTACCAAGTTCGGACTATTTTGTTTACCCAGTGGTAGGTTGGAATAAGACTAGGAAGCACTATATTGTCTAGATATAGATCTTATAAATATTTTAGAAAGTTCTTATTATTAAAAAAAATTAAAAAACAAAAATAATTACAAAAATATTTAGATAACAATATACATAACACATATATAAAAATATATAGATAGGTCCTGAAAGAACATTTAAATCTGAGGTGAATTACAACCTCAACAAAACAGGAAAGTGATTAAAATAACGTGTAGTATTCCACGTATTAATTTTAAGACTAAAAGCCATATATCGTATTAGAATTTAAACATTTCACCATAAAATTATACTGTCTGTTTCGAGTTCTAAAACTAAATACGTGCCGAAAGACCGTTTAGATCTGAATCGATTTGTAAACTTCAAAGGTAGTAGAAATTATGTATTTCGAGCGGGGAGTAGAAATTATGTAATACCACCGCTTCACTCATAATCTTCCGTAAAGCAATTAATGTGTATTAATTTTGGAGAGGCGTGGTTGTTGAGGCGAATATCTTAGTTCTCAAAGGTAGCAACTAATGTGTATAGGCGGCTCGTTTGCTACCTCTACACGACAAAAAAATATAGCCAGGTGGTATAACTCGTGTATTTCCACCAATGAAGTACCAATACCACCCTCATAATTAGTACACAGGCTTTCAATATTAGGAACTCGTGATTGCCGAGGGGAAGATCTTAGTCTTCAAGGGTAGCAACACACCTATGATTAACCACAGGTACGATTCCATCTAACTCGGATATGATTACTAAAGTCCATGGGCGGCAATGACCACTTACTCAGGTGAACTGCATGCATTGCTACCTTTATACGAAAAAATTAGACTTAGGCTAGAAGACGAATAATTTAACTACTTTCAAACAAAAAACACAATATAGTTGCGGAATTGTAAACAATTTGTCGTAAAATTGTATAGTCTGCTGCTACTTCGAAAACTAAATAGGTGCTGGAAGAACATTTGAAACTAAAGTTGGAACGAACTCAACAAAACAAGGAAACCGCTAAATGAACAGCTATAAACATTAACTGTGTAATTTTAATCAAATTGGAATTTTAATAGAAACCATTAAGCTTAATCTAAAAAATTATTTAGTAGAGATGTTGGCATGTGAAAAGTATTTTTACGTATTAAGGTAGCAAACGAAACAAGTAGAATAACTAAATCATACCTATGTTTCATCACAGACTGATGTGTTGCTACCTATAAGAACTAAGATTTTTGCCTTGTGTATAAGTATAGCCGGCAACCACGACTCTCCAAACTGAAAAACAAGAATTGCTTGACGGTGGATTATGATTATGGTAAAATAATTTTGGTTCTATTTAATTTGTTATCATCGTCACAATATTAATAGTACCAGTGTACAACACTGGTAGATCCCTGATTAATCGAAGAATCGTAAAAACGATCCAAGATCAGAGTCCGTGATTAAAATTCTTTAACAGACATACAGAATACCGATTTTCATATTCTGTTAAAATTGGATCTCTCTTTTATATTTCTTTTGGGTCAATGAAATTAAAATGGTTATTTGTTTATTTATTTATATTAATGACATAAACCTAAATAAATAAACAAATATATAATATTTAATTCATCATTAAAGATTTTATAATTGTTTATTCATTCATTAATTCTAGGGTAAATCGGTAAATAGGGTAAATAAAATAGAAGTACCTACATATGTTTAGTAAATACGAAAAGTAACGTATTTTATAGCTAAAGTAATAAATAAATGCCACCTGATTCTTTTAAAATGAAGTTTCCAATAAATAAGGTTATAGATGAAACTCAGTTCACTTTATAACAACTGATGTGTAATATCCGGTTCCTTGACGTAGATACGCTTAGCAGAATTTTGTTCTGTTTGAATAGTATAATATTTCAACTTGATCATCAGGGATAGTCAATATATAATAAATAAATTTAAAAAAAAATGTATAAAGGTAGCAAACGAGCATGCAGTCCACCTGATGGTAAGTGGTCACCGCCCATGGACATCAGTAATCATTCCCAAGTACGATTGAATCATACCTGAATTTAATCACAGATGTGTTGCTACCCCTGAGGACTTAGATTTTCGCTTCGTGTATAAGTATAGTCGGCAACCACGCCTCTCCAAATCGAAACACAATAAATTGCTTCACGGAGGATTATGAGGGTGCGGTGGTACCTCCCCGGTCAAACTACCCGAATTCTACAACACTTTCTACATTTATACCCCCACACTATACATTGCCAGTGGCATGCTTATTCCGGTTGCATGATACTCACAAGACGAATAGACAAACTTTGGGTGTTTGTCCCAGAACAAAAATCCAAATGTATCATAGAGATTCCCGTCTAACCGGGTATTAAAATCGGGACTCTCAGACGTGGCAGTGTAGTATTGCGAGTGCTGCGCCATGCGGTTCTTATCAATATAGTTAAGTAAAATGTAAGTACTAAGTACATAAAAACAGTAACCGGGTAATCATTTTATGTTTACCTTCGCGGTATTGCTACAAGTCAAGTTCAAGATTAAAAGAAAAGAATTCGGGCGGTGCAACCGGCGTGTATTATATTTAAGGACCAAAATTCTCGCGAATTTGTCTATGTAAAAACTTTCATTCCCTGGTTTATCTCTTTAGGATTTATATTTGGGGATGCACGTTTATAGATCAATCAGCCTGGCTTGATTAATAGGTAATCTGATCTTTGATTCTTTTAAATTGAATTTTCTAATGGTTTAACTAATACAAGACGCTTAAACATGAGTCTCACTTCATAACAACTGATGCGTAATATCCGGTTTCCGCAAACGCTGAAACGCTGAAGTACCTACGCCGGCTTAGCAGAATTCTATTCACATTATATTTCATAAACCCAATATATTCCGACTTGAACGTGGGAGATAGTTGTGATATCTACAGACATCAAAGTAATAAGACTTATTATTTATTTTTACCTTGAAAAGGTATATTGAAAGTATTAGGTACATTTTTTTGTATTTTAACCTAGCAATAAGGCCCCAGGGGCACTTACGTGTTCACCGTCGCCCATGGATATTTGCAACACTATAGGAATCGCCGAAGCAGCGTGGGCTTTTAAAGAGAGCTCTATTTGCACCTTTTTTGATGAACTCCATGTCATAGCGCTCTGAGAATACCTCGAGAGGAAGCTCATGTGGAATGAGCATCATACATGCATAGCGTACACAGGCGCATGAGGGGTTCAGGTGAGTTTAGTTTAATTGTATAATTTTTTTTCACATGAAATATAGAATGAAGCAGTTTTCGAATTGTTTAATTCAAGCGAATTCAACTTCAGTTCGATTTACCTATGATTTTTATTTAAAATTACTTGGCACGGCAAAGGAATAACATAATGAGCAAATCTACACCTACACCTAAATACGGTCTAAATTCTTCTCATCAGAACCCATTCCCAGCAGTGGGACAATGGGCTGCAATGACAATGATGAACTTTAAAATATAAAGTATTTTAGTTATCTACATACAATATGATCTTACTATCTTTTGTTTATATCTATGTATACCTAGCGATAAGGCAGACGGGCTACCTGATGGTAAGTAGTCACCGTCGCCTATGGACATTTGCAGCACCAGAGGGACCGCCAATGCATCGCCGGCTCTATCTATTACACGCCAAACAATTATTATTGCTAAAAATTATCATATTACATACCTTATTTGTATATACTAACCTTATGTAACCAGATCAGAAATTAATTTCATTCCATCCATGCAGTGTTTTCGAATAAGCCTGAATAGGGAATTTTCAAACGTCATCCAAACAGGAACCTGGTTTCAGCGACGTCTGTACCTGTACGTATCCGGTTACCCGGATATTACACATCAGTTGCAGTTGAGTAGATGGCATGTTTAATACAAGCCATGCCTTGTATTCACTTCGCAACAGTTTATTCATGTGTTACACGTGTAATACGAATAGATATCACTTATACGAGTACTCACATAATCTTCCGTATTTTAGAAATTCTTGTGTTTTTTTTTATATGTAAACCTAGCGAGGAACCTCATTCCACATTTTGCACGTACGAGGTAAAAAGGAGCGTACAAACCGACAACAACAACTACATCATCGACAACATTATTCTTTATTGTGCACTAAATCTTCCATCATAAGCATCTTTCAGAAAATTACGACTTTTGTTACGTAAGCACTAAACGTGGTTTTTTCGCTAAAACGATCTCGGATTCGTAGAGGCGTAATTGCCGGCTATACTTCCACACAAGGCAAATCTTAATCTTCAGGGGTAGCAAAACATCTGCGGTCAATCTCAGATACGATTCAATCGTGTTTGGCTTTGTTACACATTTCTTTGACGGGTAAATGCAGGCTCATTTGCTAGTTTTATTTATCGAAGCTCGTTTGCTATAAAAATAAACTAGAAGAAAAAGAATTGTAAAAGCTAGATTTATTATATAGGTACTTATTACAGTTCTAACAGGTGACTGGCGAACGGACAGTGGAGCCTCAGTAATAGGATTCCCCGTTGGCATCTTTTGGGTACGCAGTCCTACTTTTCGACGGGCAATAAAGTTATGATATCTATACAAATAAATAAAATTGGAGTATCTGTTTGTAATATAAAAATAACTGCTTTTTACTAAATGCCTAAGTATGTATACATGGTACATATACCAAAATAACATTTTTTACAATTTTTGTCTGTCTGTCTGTATGTCTGTTTGTTTCGGCTAATTTCTGGAACGGCTGCAACGATTTTGATGGGACTTTCACTGGCAGATAGCTGATGAAATAAAGGGTAACTTAGGCTACTTTTATTTCAGAATTATATAATATAATATGAACGCGGACCAAATTCCACGCGGGTAGAGCCGCGGGCACAGCTAGTACAACATAAAATATGGGAATATGTTATTGACGGACATAAGACTATAATACAAAACACGAAATTTGGAAGTATATTGCGTACTTTATACCTATATTCAAATTAAGTAACCACAGCGGGATAGCCCATAAAGTGGACTACGGTTCTATGCTAATATTATCACTAGAGCTTTGAAACTTAATGGATTTAATATGGGTTTCATGCGGTTTTTGGAGTTTCAAACTTTGGGACCCTATTTATCTTTATCAATTTGAAATCACGACACGGTTTAACGCACGTAAAGTTGACTAAATTCTGTGCATAAATTTAGAATATGTTAAGTGCCAGAGGTGCAACTCATTTAGTTCGAACGATGAAGTAATACCCTTATAAGCTTAATGGTAGAATTCGTGTAGTAAGACCGGGTAGGTACCACCGCTCCGTACTTAATTGCGTGAAACAATTATTATGTTTTGTTTAGGAGAGGCGTGGTTGCTCTAAGGATCCTGCTGTACGGTTTGGACTTCGGGTTAGACAAGGAGCGGTAAAGGTTGAAAAACGACGGGTCACTGGGGAATACCGAGTAGTGCTTATACCGTCAGAGATACTAATATTCATGAACAGCAAGAAACAATGTCGCCTGATATTCAAACAAATCAATGTATGAGAAGTCAGATTTTAACTATTCCTTTAAAACTCCGCTCAAAGGCTATTGAAAGATCCACTTTTTTTATTGTGTAAAGATAGCAAACGAGCATGCAGTCCACCTGATGGTAAGTGGTCACTACCGCCCATGGACATTAGTAGTCATCCCTAAGTACGATTGACCCAAGGTTGACCACAAATGCGTTACTACCTAACTACTAAGATGTTCGGCTCGTTTGTAAGTATAGCTGGCAACCACGCCTCTCCAAACCGAAACACAATAAATTGCTTTACGGAGGATTATGGGTGGCGGTGGCACTTCCCCGGTCGAACTACATGAGTTCTACCACCTGGCAGCTATATATACCACTGCCACGGCGTATAACTACCACTTACTATCTGCATGAAATATTATAAAAAAGGAAGAGCACCTAATATAGTCAGGTTTACAGCTTAAGGGACAAAAATTAAAAGCAGTACATAACGCAGTGTACCGCCTTGAGTAAAGGGTTTAATACCGTTTAATAAATTACTAGATTAAGATGAAACGTAAAACGTAGCAACATTTTAATTAGACAGCCGAGTCTTCCTAAATTAAAGTAAGCCTAAGCCTATACTTAAACTTATGTATTGGAAGCGATTCTTATAAGTATTTACTGTTTAATTAAGTAATTTGCCAGGTGAACTCATGTACTTCAACCGGGGAGGTACCACCGCTACCCTTCTAATTGAAGCAATTTATTGTATTTCGGTTTAGAGGCGTGGTTGCCGGCTATACTTAAACGCGAGGCGAACATCTTAGTCCTCCGGGGTAGCAACACATCTGCGATCAAACTTAGGTATGACTCAATCGTACTGATGTCCATGGGCGGCAGTGGCCACTTACCATCAGGTGGACTGCATGCTAGTTTTATTTCTTTTCTACATATATTATACAAGCATTTTTCTTAAGTACAAAATAAAATTTTAAAACAAATCTCGTAATCTGATTCGTAAAGATTTTTGAGAACAAAAGTGCTCATAAATTCATTTTTAATGCTTCTTCTATTTCACAGTCTAATTTATGGAATATATTTGTTAAACACTAAATACAAGGTACAAGTTACAACATATTACAAATAAAACCATGAAAACTTTGTTTATATAAACACATATTTTTAATAGGATCGCCTAGTAATCAGTCACAGTTTGGTTTTGTTGAATAGGTCAATAAGAACTCAATCACTTCTAATTCAAGAATTGCTGACGAAATATAAAAAGAATGTTGACTACATACTAAAAGTCAGGTAAAATATAGCGCAATTTTAGATAGCTAAACAAACAAAAACAAGAGACAGTTTTGGCTAAAATATGCGCCGTAGCCACATTCAACGTGTACAGCCAACGAGCCAGCGGTTACGGCTCAATGAATGGGGCTAATTTCTTGCTTTGAGCAGCGTTCAACTATTCACTTGTTAACATAATAAATTAAAACACATCCTAACGAATTTTCTCATGAAAGAAATGTCTTAAAGCGTCCTTGAGAAAAAAAATCTTACATAAGAAAAGCTAGCGATATTGAAAAAAAATGTTAATTATATCCTATTAGTCCCGCAAAATATCGCCAAGTTTTAAATAGCCAAATATATAAAAACAAAAGACAAATTCGGCTAAAATATGCGCCGTAACCACATTTGACGTGGACAGCCATCGAGCCAGCGGTTACGACTTAATGAATGGGGCTAATTTCTTGCTTTGAGAAGCGTTCAACTATTCACTTTCCCGCTCAGTTTTCTTAGCGTAACGAAAGAAATACATTCCGTTAACACAACAAATTAATGCACATCCAAACGAATTTTCTCATGTAAGGAATGTCTTAAAGCATCTTTAAGAAAAAAAGTTTTTTTGTTTCATTTACACTTTTCGTAACTTAGTTTGCTATTATACACATTTCTTAAAAATCATGAATAATTTCCCAGTTTCACCCATTTCCTATAGGATATATACAATTTATAGGGATACAAAATACGATAATTGATTAAAATACCATTCTTTAAAAAAATATACAGAAATATAAAATAAACTTTTGGTAGAAGTCGCTAGAATTCTTATATAAGAAATGCTGGCGATATTTAAAAAAAAATGACTATATCCTTCAAGTCCCGCAAAATATCGGCCAGTTTTAAGTAGCCAAATATATAAAAACAACATAGACAGTTTCGGCTAAAATATGCGCCGTAGCCACATTTTACGTGGACAGCCAACGAACCAGCGGTTACGGCTTAACGAATGGTGCTAATTTCTTGCTTTGAGCAGCGTTAAACTATTCACTTTCCTTCACTGTTGTATGAGTATGACGATATAAAAAGAGTAAGTCAATGAACATAATAAGCGAATAAATTAATAGAAAGGCTGACAGATTTTCCAAGGCATTTCCTAGGAATCATGCACAATATCACAAATTCACGCATTTCCAAGGACATAATTATGTACAATAAATGCTGCTCAGTAAAAAGTCAAAAGAAAAATAGGATAACCTTTTGGTAGAACACATTAGAATTTCAACATAAACTGCTAATATATAAAATAAAACATCTAAACATATAAAAACAAGGCACAGTTTCGGCTCAAATATGCGCCGTAGCCACATTTAACGTGGACAACCAACGAGCCAGCGGTTACGGCTCAATGAATGGGGCTAATTTCTTGCTTTGAGCAGCGTTCAACTATTCTCTTTCCCACCCAGCTTTGTGAGTGTAACGATACAAATAGTAATTCGATGAATATAAAGGAAAAAAATACTATATAATCTAACAAAACCCAACCACATTAAAAGAAAATAATGATAATTTTTAATGTATTCAGAAATATATATACTACGCAAACGATAGTTATTTACATAAGTCTATCGTGCTTACACAACTTGATGAATCTCATGATATAATAACTTTTTTTAAGTAAACTTAGCATCAAGCATTAGTTTTCGAAAATTCCCTCTGTTTACTGTTCTGGGTACGGAGCCCCAAAAACGGTCCATCTGGTTACGGTTATAACTGGAATAAAATATATAAAATGAAGTACCTAATTTGTATCCAAATATAATATATTAAAATATTAAAAGTCTTTCAAGCTGTGCAAGCCAGAAAGCGCGTAAAACTTTTTTAATAACAAATAAGTAAAATCAACCAAGCGCGGGCGTTCTTACGCTGTAAATCCCTAAAATGAAAAGAAACAGCAGAGTTTTTTAAATAATTATGTATTGTGCAGTTAGTATGAATGTCTGTCGAATTGTATTAGACAGGTGGTTGAACTTGGGTAGTTCAACAGGGGAAGTACCGCCACCACCATCATAATCCTCCATGAAGCAATTCTTGTGTTTCGGGTTAGAGAGGTCTGGTTGCCGACTATACTCACACACGTGGCACATCTTCAGGTTCAATTCAATCGTTTACAATAGGTATATATTTATATATTACTAGAGATCGCCTTGTGCTCGAAATTCGAGCATTATAAAAAAAGTCTATAAAATATTGTAATAAAGAAAACCGTGCATATATGTATTTTTAAATAAACAAAATATGCATATGGCAATAATTTTATTGTTGACATTAAATGACATAATGTCAGGTTGACAACAGATTTTACCTATAAACGTGTATGTGTCAAATGTACGGTAGTGTATGTAATGCTTTTTTATTAAAAATAATGTATTTATAATGCAATCATTATAAAAATATTAGCTTTCTGCACTTCTTATCCAAGAAAACTTTAACCCTGTCAAATTTCATACTCCTTCGCCCCCGTAATGTCTCTAAAAAGGGGTACAAAGTTTTTGCTTCACGTATTAACAAATTGATATAAACAAAAGTCATTCAATCAATGTCTGGATCCTAATTAACAAATTATTCTAACGTTCTTGTTACTACGTTAATAAACAGAAAGTCTTTTAAGAACTCCAAAACTCAAATAAAAAAAGTATTTTTTGCAAACGCTGTAAACGAAATTGTGCGACAATCCTTGAGCCTGTGAAATAGATGAGGCTAATTTCACTTTATAGCTGCGTTAAACGATTTGCTGTCACTGCTTTTTGTGAAATGCGCTGTTAAAAACAGTTCAATTTAACTTAAATATTACTGTTTTATCGTTTAAAGATAGCAAATAAGCATGCAGTCCATCTGATGGTAAGTACTACTTACTTACACTATCACTGCCACCTTTGGAAATTAGTAATAGTATCCACCCCTGAGTAGGATTGAATATTACCTGAGGTCGACCACAAACGCGTTGCTACCCTTGAGGACTAAGATGTTCACTTAGTATATCTGATCGAGTAATTATCCAGTCCTACTTATATTATAAATATCAATAATTATGTGTTTAGATATTTGTGATACAATTACGCAAAATCGGCTGAGCTAATTTGGATGTAGCACACATAGGTGTATAGCTTACAACTAAGATAAACATGCTAGTGCTAGAATAAATAGATCCGAATACAAAAATTAACTAAAAATATGGTCAGCTAATTTCCCCATTTATGTATGTAAACTGTAACTTCGTGATCCCGAAAACATAAATAAATCTAATTTTATCTTCAGTAAGCGCGAATTTTCTGACGTACCTTTTGAGAGAGAGTGGAGTACCTATTAGGAAAGCCAGCAGCTTTAAATATGAGACTAATTCTTGGCTTTGAGCCCTACTAAACGATTCACTTATCCCACTTTGTAAAGTTATGTACGTTACAGTAACACCGAGAATGCAATATGGAGCTAGAATTGTTGACCTTAGAGCTACTATCGCTAACTTCGTAATCCTGACTTCATAACTTATTTTAACGTCTTAATGTAGCATGCAATCCACCTGATGGTTAATGGTCACTGCCGCCCATGGACATTAGTGCTCATCCATTGAATCGTACCTGAGATTAACCACAGATGCGTTGTTGCCCTTGACGACTAAAATGTTCGCCTCGCATTTAAGTATAGCCGGATACCACGCCTCTCCAAACCGAAACACAATAAATTACTTCGTGGAGGATTATGAGAGTGGCGATGGTACCTCCCCGAACAACAACGAACAAAAAAGTTGTACTTTTGTATTCTGATGTAAGCATAAATTTTAATGACGATTTATTACTTGCTTTATCCTATATAGGTATTTTCTAGATAATATTTGGTCTAAGTATAACAAAGACACAAGTGAAGTAATATCAAACTTCGCGAAGTTTCAGTGGCGTTACCGGAGATGTGGCAAACAAAATGAGACCTAGTTGTGCGAAGTGAACTTTAGCTGCAGTTGTCTTGCTGTAACAGCATCCGTGTTACTAACGGCAATTTAATTACTTTGGCAACTGTTTCCTCACAAAAAAAATTCAATTAGATTAACGAGAATCGACAGTGTCAGAACGTTATAATAAATGCAAATTATTGATGATGATGAAATTTTGTAGAATGATTGTGAGAGGTACAAAAAAGGACAAGGGGTATCATTTATGCTTTTAATACTGTTCCTTAATTGCTGAATGTTAATGATTAATGTAAATGAAAGTTTGTTACGATTTTGAATGTTAACTTCTCAGTTGATTATCGTGTCATTTAGTACAATGAATGGAAGAGTTACAAAAAAGGTCAAGGGTTATCACTTATTCCTTAAGTTGGCAAAATATCATGAAGCCGCGTTGAAAGTCGAACACAAACCGAAGATAGTAAGTACCTATATAGATTAGATGCCACGATCGCGCTAACTTTTGTATGTGTTAGCAAGTGTGTACAATCCGATGTAAAATTCAATATAAACTATAAAACGTATCTAGTACATGTACATAGATATTTTCTAGATAATATTTTGGACTAAGTAGAATAAAGACACAAGTGAAGTAATATCAAACTTTGCGAAGTTCGCGTGGTGTTAGCGGAGATGTGGCAAACAAAATGAGACCTAGTTGTGCGAAGTGAACTTTAGCTGCAGTTTGCCTTGCTGCAACAGCCTCCGTGTTATTAACGGCAAGTTAATTACGGTGGAAGTAAGGGTATCATCACACATATTAACGTATATCTACAATGTCAGAATCACTGTGAAAATAAGGGGTTTCTCACATCTTAATATGCATAAGTCTCGTGTCTTGACGTTCATCCACGCTAATCTCCGAAACTACTTTACCGGTTATAATTTATAAATATAACAAATATTTAATGGAAAAAAATATTTGTTTATCCTATCTAATTTATGTATATGTATTGTACCTACATTTTATTGATATTTTGAATAAAATCAATAGTTTTATTGAACTTTTCCTAAAACCTTCTGATTACGTACTTATAAGCCAACAATAAAATTTCCAATGCAAAAAGATGTTCATTCATTTGTCTCCTCTAATAATTTATTTTCTGTAAACCAACACAAAACCAACAAAATTTAAGAATGAGTAACATAAGAAATATATTTGGGTAAAAAGTTACTTTTTAGTTGGAAAGTGACAAATTTCCTTCGCATCCAAGACTTGAAAGTAACATTAATTTTTAGCCAACTTCATCTGTAGAGTGTCTCTGTTTTTCATTTGCTTAACAACAAAGTTTGGTATAAACTTCCATACTTATTTGTTGAAATGACTATGAAGCTATAATTTCCGAACAATTTCGCTTTGACAGTTAATGATGGATCTTTGTTACAAAGACAAAGTGTTTTTAAATTATTCACAAATCGAAAGGTAAATAAATCATTATCGCGAATTTTACCGACTTTCCAAAGTTCCAGTAGCTTCTTCTACATCAAAAAAGTATCTTAACAGATATACTTAACCAAAATGAAAATCGATATGTAATAAACAGGATCAAGAAAAATTTAAATAAAAAAAAAAACCTAAAGCTGAAGGAAAAGAAAAAAAAAACAAGTAAAACTACAAACAACATTCCAGATAGAGAACATCGTAAGTTAAGGAGAAATTCAACATTTGAGTTTAAGAAGATTAAGAAGAAAAGAAAACAGGATTGCTAGAGAAAACTTTTCATTAGAACAAAAGGAGTGATCATTAAAGGAACGAAGGCATTGAACGCATACTTCGAAATGGAAACCAGTGGAATAAGATGCAGGTAAAAAAAGTAAGTAAAAAGATTAATTCTAAAGATTATTTAAGCTTAACAACGTTCTGAGTATAACACAAGAATTCTAATAGCAAGTTTTAAAATAAATTTTATTATTATCACATTAAGCAATTCTTTTCATTCATTTTTAAATACGAACGAGTGCGAGCAAATGTAGTAACAACTGCAGAGAGAGATGTTATGAGGAAAATTTAAAAATATAAATTGTAAAATATCTTTATCTAATCTATATCTATAAAAATACGACTCCAAGTATAGTATAGACCATTAGAAGCAATTTTATAAAGCTATGTCGCTTTAAATTAATTAAAAACGGACTGTTTATCGTATCATTAATAATATCTATATTTCTTTCCTTTAAAAGGTACCCTTGCGGATGTACCTTGAGCATTTCTAAACGAATCCACTTTGTCACGAAATTAAAGGGACTTTCGCTACTGAAATTTTGAAATGACCCTGTTAAAGAAAGATTCACTTTGTGTCGCTTTGTTGAAGTGAAAACTTCTATAGCAACGAAGGGCAGAGTAAAATGCTTGAAAGCGTGTCAGAGCCATATTTACACTTATAAGGTATTGAAAATAGTCTATAACTACTTAACCAGTAAACTCTAATCGTGTTAGTTATTTACCAGTTATTACGTAAGTATTAGCAGGGTGAATAATCCAAATTCACCCTGCTATTTAAAGGAAAAGTTTAACTATCTTCACCTCTCCCATAATCGCTATCTCCGTTCTT
>DWNR01000856.1:0-17319 GCA_018250455.1 Polygonus leo | reverse complement strand
GTGTTTAAGTTAGTGAACATCCAGGCTGTATATGTATGTATAGTATGAAGTGTTTATTTTTTAATTGTTTTTTTTTACAAATGTTACTATGTCGTGCTAGATGTATTTGAGATGACGTAATCAGTATACTTCATCAACCTTTGTCGACAATAGATCATTACTGGTCGCAGTGGTATTCTGGAGATACGATACACCCAGTTCCCGATGGACTACATCATAAAGATTGGTCATAGCAGATATGATGTTATGTAAACAATTCTTAAATATTTAACTAGTAAATTTTTCTTTTATAAAGTATGCAAAAATATAAAGATGATGGAGGAATGTAACATCGAAATATCACGTTTTGATCGTCTATTTGTTTCGCAAATATTTATCCTTTTGGTCTGAATTTTATAATTTTCCGATATCCACAAATACTGCCATGTTTCGTGTACATTGTAAAATTGAATTTCAGTGATTCGTTGTCATCTCATTATATCATATTTATGAAAGAAAGAATATTTATTTATCTCGAATATTTGTGTAATTTTATTTTGAAGTTTGATATATTATATAAGACGTGTAATTTTATTTTGAAATTCGATATATTATTAAGATGCAGTTGTAGTAGCAGTAGATTTAGTGGTCGATCTTTTGTGTATAGTATCACTAATATCTATCACAATGCACATGCAAATTTGAACATAAACCATTCCAGGTACACCCGTCCCCAAAGGTACAGCAGCGAGTATATCCCACGTGCCGGTGGTGACGGAGACACCTCTCGGGGGAGGCGTGTGGGAGTGCACGAGGCACATCCCCCAAATGATGGTGAGAGGCGAACACGTGGTGCTCATCAATATTGTGGAGCGATGAACTTTATTATTTAGCGATTAGCTGACCCGGCTAACGTTTTTATAAATAAAAATACAAATATCGCTATTAAAAATAGGGGTTGATTGTAGAAGACAGAAAATTTAGACTTGTATGTATTTTTTAATGTCACATCATAATAATATTAATAATTAAAAAAAATTGTCCCAAAAAATAAAAAAAAAGGTTTAAAAAAGGTTTAAGTGATAAGGGTGGTCAGATCAAGAAAGATCAAGTGTACATATAAAATTTCATCACAATCCATTAAGCCGTTTTGGAGGAGTATGGCTGTGACACGAAATTTTTATCTATATTAAGATATTGTATATAAAATTAGTTTTGATAATCTAGTCGTGGATTTTTACGCATTTGGAGCCTTGGGTTCGAATCCCTGGTTGAAACTATATCCTCAATAGAAATTGTGGTGAAAGAAACCTGAACGGCTGTGAGATTAAAAAGAGAAGGCGTCTGATTTATCTTAAATCATTCTCGTTCCGAAAGGAAATTCGTGTTTAATTTAGTAGTTTAGTAAGTCTACAACGTATTATTATGATTTTGTTTATTCTGTTTTATATTATTTGATTATCTCGTAGATCGTTAGAAATGTATATTGTTGTGTAAAATTAAATGTTTGTTGTCGTAATAATATTTACATTTGTATATAATAGTATTTATTTGTGTTCGTATTATATAGTTCCATTATTATTTAAGTCTGTTAAGGCATATTATATAAATAGGTTTGGATGAGGTAAGAAAAATATTTGAATGTGTCGACGTCATCACATATGCCTAGTACGGTACAAGTTGTACAAAACAACGGTTTGAACGGGTTATACCGTTCTCGATTTTCATTATATTTACATAATTAGGTTTTTATAGTCTCATCACCTATATAGAGCTGGCATTTAATTAAATTAGTTTTTTTGGATTATTATAAAATAGTAAGCGATGTGTTTTTGTTGTATGAGATTACTGTTGCGATTTTTTTGGAAATCTCTAGGACGAGTAGCTAAATTAAATATAGGTAATCTTCAACTCAGAGGCTTTTGTGGGATTTAAATCATCGACCGGGAACTTATACATCGCTGCTAATTTTTTTCCATGTAGGATAGTTATCTATTACAGTTTCTTTCTTTTCTCTATATTAGATTCGAATAATAAACTAAATCACACATTTGAACCTTGTAGACACAAGATAATACCTAATATATTATAATCATGATAATCGTGATCATATTACACTAATATAATATTACACATTCACAGCATTTCCCCGTTTCAAAGGCTTACATAAATGCTACTAGACAAGGGTGCTAAAGCACGCCCTCGACCCATTTCCGAAGGGACATTTAAGCCCTGCAGTACATATAACATGGCAAAATGTTACTACACTAATATTGTTGGGTCAAATAAGTTTACTAATTTTCATTAGTAAATTTCATCACCCTTGAAATTGTAACTGTAAAACCTACGCAATACCTCGCTTGAGATTTAAAGGCATCACAGTTCCTTCTGCAGCAAAGAGCCGAGTTGTAGTGTAATATGGTTGTGAGAGTTGTACAAAGCGTCATTGGTCCTAGCGGTAGCTACTCATCTTTACTCATACTTTAATTAGTCCTATTTGATATATTTCCAAGTAAATCCCCTTTTTTATTATAGTAGTTTACGTACAGGGCGGTAAAGAAACGATTCGCATTAGTCTGGTACTAATGCGAATCGTTTCTTTACCGCCCTGTATATAATAATATACCGACATATTGACATTTCTTATTTATATTATTATGACAGCTATTGTAATACATATTTTGTTAAAATTTTAGATGTACAGGTAGTACCGGATTAGAGTAAACATCCTTTGACAAATAAAAAGACGAAAAGGCTGACCCCTTGTTACCCTTTGAGTGCAACATATCGAAAATCCTCGCAATACGATAGCTATATTTTTGTTGTTAATTATTTTCTACTATGTTCTTCTACATTATTGCATTTCAAAGATATCTATCACATAGCAGGACTGTCGAAAAATAATAAATATTTTCAATTGGTTATGAACAGTATCAACTTCCGGTGTTCAATAAGAGTTTCTCATGATTGTTGGAGATTGAAATCTCACGATTCAATTCACGTTTGGATGTTGACTTGTCCTCTTAATTACAGACCTTATTCTGATTTTCGAAATGAGTTATCGAATTTGATTGATTTATTATCTATAGTACAATAGTCAATGTGATAAAATGTATTTTTTTATTGTGTTAAGGTAGCAGACGAGCATGCAGTCCACCTTATGGTAAGTAGCCACTGCCGCCCATGGACATCAGTAATCATTCTCAAGTACGATTGAGTCATACCTAGATTTGATCACAAATGCGTTGCTACCCCTGAGGACTAAGGACTTAGGAGGTATAACCGGCAACCACGCCTCTCGAAACGTAAAAATTGCCTTACGGAGGATTATGAGGGTGGCGGTGGTACCTCCCTGGACGAACTACATGAGTCTAAAAAGCAAAGAATATGTTTTAGCCAGTATTCTGGCCCATCTTTGGACTCCGGAGATGACGAGCTAAGTATTTATTTGTAATTCTAGATGCTCACCTAGACAATAAAGGTAATAGTTAAAATGCTGTGGCCGGCATACAGGTCCATTATGATACTATCAACATAGTACCATACCATATATGTCAGTGAAGTAACTGTATGCTAAATATCAGCTCAGTCGTATATCAGGAAGCATTAAAATTAGATACTATGGATTATTATGGTAAGACTTTTTTATTTTTGATACATTACATTATGTAAATACATGTACCATACGCAGTATATTTTAAGATACGTACATTTTATTATAGTTTTATAGTAATTAAAGAAGATTATACGTAAATGTAAATAATGTTTTAATGCTTTAAAGAGTGCTTATATTATAACTTGTGTTTGAAAATAAAAATATTTTTGCTTTGTACGTTTTGTTTTATTACCTTTTTCTTAGCAAGCAAGAAATAACAATACATTTTAATATCAATATCTCAATTCTGGTACATTTTAATGTTCTATAAAATTCTAAGAAAATATCTGTTAGTCTTGTGAAAACAGTTTTAATATTCCAGTGTTTCTTACGCCGAGTCTACGACCCTTCAATACATCGTTGAACTTTCGAAAAGTTCATTTTCAATACGCGAACCTTAAATACCTCATATAGTATAGCTAATGCAATTTCCAAAGGTGATGGAACTCTGCGAAGAGTTCGGCTGAAATGCCAGTCATATGCTTACGTTTACAATTTTCGCAACGGGCGTATACGCGTAGGGGTATTAAGAAATTTGTTGTTTATACCATATAAAAGTTTAAAGTAGGGTAGTTTCTAATGTAACTAAAATAATCACTTAATAAAGAAATCAAGAGATGCATGAATTCAAGAATTTCCTCGGTCGGTTATTGTAGGACCTGAGATTGGAATTTTCTGTTTGCAATAGAAAGCCACAAATATGGCAAACGTTGCATGGTTTCTATGATCTAAGTTCTCTACAATTTGAGGTGGTATTTAGACCTATCTATTAACATTGAGGTGAGTGTTGCTAATGTGAAATATTGTTTTCTACCCCCGAGCGTGGGCGCTGGATGGCCGCCAGGGGGCGACGCTCCCGCTCCGGCCATTGTCTCATCGACGCACCAACAAAAATAGACCTGTCTAATGCATTCGGGAATCGTCTACACGTTAGAAAGTTTAGCTAATTAATTTTGATGAACTCGCCAGTTCATTTCAGATTTTTTTCAATGATTCATTGACACGTTTTAGTTCTCTATATTAAAATTGTCAAGTCTTGTTGTCCTGTTGCTTATCATGTTGTGACCAATGGTCACAATGGTTAAAAACTTTGGTCAATAAATTTCACCATCATTTTAAATCGGTAATTGTATATCGTATTGGTTTCTCAATCAATCTGCTGTTTTATTATTTCATCGATTAGACAGTTTTTAAACTTATGTTGGCATCGCTTACAAAACCGAAGATTACAACTGGCACTTTCGAATGCCATTTCTCTTTTTAAAAAATTGGCGATTCGTATTTGGAATCAAGATGGCGTGAAAGCACGCGAGAAGTCGCAGTCGGGCAGCGGCGGGCGAGGTCGACGCACGGTCGCTGCCGGTCACCGGGGAGCGACGCCCGCCCGGGAACGGCGCATGAAAATGGGAAAACAATTGTTGCGAACAATGCGTAGGCTCGCTTCCGTGTTAGGACTCTAATGGGGAAACATTTCCCTTTGATTCGCGCTCGCTCGGGGTGACTTGTTGACCTCTGTGGTTATCAAACGGGTGCGCAGAGGTGAAGTTATTCAGTCAAGCAATGTTTCTGCGACTTGACGGATACGTTTAACCCTTGAAACTAATTGTCGGAAATTTCACTCGTTAGATATTGTAAGACAGGCGAATGTCAACTTAATAAACAGCTTATGAATATGCATCTTGTCTAAAAAGTTCCGCGAGAAACTCATCAAAACATTAGTTAGACATTACTAATGCAATAGTCATTTGTTAAGGTCACTTAAACTCATGACGTCATGTTTAGTACCTATATTTGTTTTATGACCTCATGTTAAAAACTTGCCAGTAACAAGAAACAGATTAAAATTGAAGCCGCTAAGAGACCCTATAGAAAGTGGTATAATTATCCCGCCATTAAGTACTCCTTTATTTTCACATCGGCACGCGGAAGTTTCGAATCGATCTTGAACTTTGTTTGGATCGTGATAATAAATAAACAAGGATTACGCAGTTGTGTTATCTGCTCCAACGGTTACGTAACACCTGCAACCGCTGGCGACCTCGTGGCCCGGCGCCTCGAACTGTCCAAACGCTTTATCTGTATTCAAATTTATCAATATCTATTGTGAAGCTGGAAAACAAAACAGTAACATTTTCTTAAACGATTTTTATCCTTTTTGTTCTTTTTCATACCTCTTCATCTTTATGTGCAAAATATTATTTCTAAGATTAAGAGGTCGTCTAAAAATTATAATATACCTACTTTTTAACAGATAAAAATGACAATGACATAGGGGAATAAGATCGTGTAACTATTATGTCTACATATCGTGAGTCATTTGACCATCTCTTTTAGCTTTCATATCGCTTTTTCGTCGAAACGTAAAATGGAGTTTTTTTAACTTGCTGTATGGTCTCTACTTTATTACGAAATATTTCGATATTTATTCTTTGAAATTTTAATTTTTGGTTAAATTATTTAACCTTATAATAAACAGTTCATCAAAAAGATCACATCAGAAAAATACCATCGAGTCTCTGGAAGCCTCCGCTCAGGTAGTAAAATATGAAAATGAGTACCACTATCACGCAAAATCGTCTGCCATATTACGCCCCTAATATCCTTCCGGCAACAACGGTTACTTAGAAATGCGTAGGGGAATGAAATAAATGAAGCATTGCTTTTGTAACACGTCAAAAATAAAATAATTAACATGTGTTCGCGCATGACTTCTCCCGTTAGTCGTCAACATAATTTTACCACGGCATAGGGTGATATTGCATAATTTGTTATGTATCTTTAGTAAATCATTATGAAAATTAGTAACTGATCGCAAATAGAATTAAAACTAGTAAGCTAGCCGCTACTGTTACATTTATTTTATTTATTTATAATCTTTATTGTGCACCAAACAAAAGAAGATTATTAAAATAATCAATAAAATATACATTATTATCAATAAAACTATTAAGCGTGATTAATCACTATAAAACAGATGAAAAATTAATTAGAATGGATCCTTAGTAATGTTATGAGGCAGCGAAGTCCTGCAAAGTATGCGATACCTGTTTAAAAATACTTTTAAAAGAAGGACTGAAGCATTCAGGGGGATCGTGAAATGGTAGAACCAGTATACAGTTCGTCTGTGGTGGGCGGACACCCATTTCCGTTGAATAAGAGTTGTCTTAATATAAATAGGTACCTATACAAAAATTGCATACGTTCAACGCAATTCATTTGCAGAATTTTACGTTTTATTATTATTAGTTCACTTTTGTGTTTTGTAAATAGAGATCTCAGTTTTAAAAAGTCATTTTTTTAATATGTTGAAAAGATCAGACTCATCAGTAGCAACGTATTTATGCCCAGCATAGGACCGATGTATCCTATCGTTATTTTGTCAGTTACCATAAGCGGCACTGTCCCCTTACCAAGGTAGATTACTCAGTTGTTATCTCGAATTAATAGAAAAAACTATCCTATCTCCTCCCGATGTATCTTACCCTAGTTGTGTCAGTAACCATACGCGGCAGTGTCCACAAAGTATTACTCATTAACTCCAATAAGTTAAAAAACACGCTATCTCCTGGAAGAGCCGAAATCTCGCAGAAAGCATGCGTCGGTTCCTGTTAGGAACTGCACGCAGATACACGCGGTATAAATAGCACGTTGCGCAACCTCGGCCGATGCACCGCTCGGCGACACCGCACGCTAACGTCCAACTAACCGTTGCAGTGCTAAACGACCGATAGGTGTTAAATCATTGGTTAAAATGACATGGGTTTGTCACTTGTTTGAAATGAATAACTTATTAGAAATGGTGCTGGGTTAACACTGGCATAGGTTATCTCTACTCCCGACATTAAAAGATTTGCGGAATTATACTTTGATTTTTTGACACTGTATAGAACGAAAATTAAATAATTTAAAATATTGATCAAATTCTTAAGAAAAATACGCAAAAGGTGGTTGGGTATTTTAAGGTGTATAAATTATTTAAATTCATTTATTCGTTTATTATCATTATTTAAAGATAAATAAAGGTTGACTAAATTCGACGTGCGTAAGGTTTTACCGCAGAGATTATTAGATTAATTTCGATAAACAACAAGCATTTTAATTATTGTAACAATTTAAAATGTGCAAAAACAAAGAACAAGCCATTATGGCCAGCATTCCGGAGAAACCAAGATAAATTTCCTTCTATTTAGAATATTGTGATCAAAAAGGTATCTTAAATAAACTTATAATAACTACCATTGCCTCCTAATATAAAATTAGTTAATATTCAGCCATAATACATTATTCTCCATTTAAGCATTATAAATATTTCAAGCACCATAAAGGGAATGCACACATAAATGTTTCTCTTATGAGGTCTTTCTTGAAATATTGCATTAATTTATATGCAACTTAGAAATAAAATAAACACACTCTCGGCATAAATTACTAGTTGCTCAAAAGACACAAGCACACATTCACACATACAACAAAGTATTCACACACACATACGAATGATAATAAAATATTAACGCGCAGCCCGCATAAGGCTAACTAGTCGCGACAAGGCGACACTTCCGTAATGTACATAATAATATACGTACAATAATGTTATTTAAATTATGTGTATAAATGCCGACCAATGTCGACCACTATTCTTTTACGGCGGGCCAACCTTGATCAGTTGAACTCATGCTTCACACTCCACGAAGTTTCCGACCAACCTCCAACGTACACAAGGATCAATTCACATCGTTGAATACAGGATTCTTTCCAGAAAACTCAGTGGAACTTTGATATTGGTCTTACAATAGCATGGCAACTAAGATGGCTTCGTTTTCTTTATAAAGCCTTAGTTCGGAATAGTAAAAATACAGGCTAGCACAAACAAATACTAATCACGCTACCAATTCTCACGGTATGTCTGAAATTATAAACTAACTAGTTTTTTTTACAATTTAAAGGGTTATTAAAAAAAGTCAGTATGTTAACAGTCAAAATATTCTAAACAGACTATAAAATTTACGATTTTACGAATACATTTTCGTTAATTTGATACTAACAAAATGGACATAATTATAAACAACCATCAAAATGTATTCTTTATATTCTTATACTAAATATTCGTTCTGTATAAAACAAACAAGTAAAGACTTGTTTTGTAACATTAACCTACATAGAATGATCAGTGGATTAGTTGACGTCATTCAAATGGGTATTTTGACAATGGACCGGACTACATACCTTTTTAGCTGACACATTGTTTATCGGTAAATATCAATTAATCTTACTTATGAATGCACTTCGGGCATGATCTTAATTCTACATGTCTTAAATATGTATTCAGAATACATGATAGATTGTTCATGTTTGTAAAATATATAGACACATCAAAAATAACCTACACTTCAGCCAACATAACATAAAAGCGTCATCTTACAAATAATCTGACATGCCCAAAGAACACAAAAGAAAAACTCAACCCAAATCAACAAAAGCCAACCGCGTGTTAAGTCGCCCCAACCGTTTCCAGTGCAACCGAGCGCGCGCGCTTTACTCTTTTTGTATTCGTTCTTGCAGCTAACTTGGGCCCGGCTTGACCCATTTACTGCAAATAGACTCAGCCCGGACTCGAGCGTACACGTGCTATGTTTTAGGCATTCCTCTATGGTGGTTTCATTTCGTTCGTATCACCGAAATAGGACCGGAATGTTCGGAGCTGGAAGGCGATTTTCATTATGGTAATTGCGTTTCGGCGTCTTGGATATTTTCATTGTCTATATATTTAATCTATGGTTTCAAAGATGTTCAAAATTTGAAAATTTAAATTTGACATTTAGAGGCAAATGGTTGATTTGATTACAAGAAAATTGTTTTGTATATCGTATTTTTGGAGCAACTTTTTGGAATTTATTGTTTGTTTAGAAATGTATTTTATAATGGTAATCAACAACCACGAAGAAGGAAATACAAAACTAAATACAATTTGAAAGCCAATTATTGCAAAATTTTGAGGAAACGTTCCTCAAACACGTTTATATTCGGTATAACAAAGATATCCTTTGAGTTATTTAATACTGGTATCAAAGATATAATATCTTTGATACCAGTATTAATTATTAATATTATTATCGTAGCAAGAAAACAAAATTATATACCAACCTACTTTTATTATTTTATTGTGATATTCTTTACCGGAATGCAAATAAAGCGTATTTGTGGTTGTATTGTATAGATGCCAACGACAAGGTACTAAAATATCCTATCTCTTAACTTTTTTTTTATTGTACAAAGGTAGCAAACGAGCATGCAGTCCACCTGATGGTAAGTGGTCACTGCCGCCCATTGACATCAATAATCATACCTGAATTTGATCACAGATGCGTTACTACCCCTGAGGACTAAGATGTTCGCCTCGTGTATAAGTATAGCCGGCAACCACGCCGCTCCAAATCGAAACACAATAAATTGCTTTACGGAGGATTATGAGAATGGCGGTGGTACCTCCACGGTCGAACTAAACGAGTTCTACCACCTGGCAAATTGAAACAAACACAATACTTGTGCAAAATTTCGCTAAAATCGGTTAAATACTGTCAAAGATTAGCGTCGACGAAAATCACGATACCGCAAATTTATAAACTAAGATTATGTACAATCGATTAGGCACTTTAATAAGGGATTTCACTTTTGTCTCAAATGCTATGACTGACTCAGTAATTACGAAAGGCCCGTAGGCGAAGAATGTCGATTGTTACATCAAAGTAACTAAGTACTCCATGAAACCTTACGTACTGTGAATAACTTAATTTTCGCGGCCTAAAAGCCTTATGATATATCGGCTTACATAAGTATCTTAGGTTTAATTTTGATGTTCTTTGGTGTTAGTCTAAGTATATCGCTAACAAATACATATTTTAAGTAAAATAATGGCTAAATGCTAATATTTTTTCTGAAATCGGCTCATTTGTGCTTATAGTTTGGGCGTTTTGCATACACAAATATTAAGAAGAGCTTCAGTAAAAAAACTAAATCAAAATCACTTTCAATTAGTTATATTAGTTTAACAGGCAGCTTTTTATTATTGCTTTCTTTTTAGTATGATGTATTAAAATAATATATCCAATAGTAAAATTTTAACTTAAGACACAACATAGGCATCATACATAAATTAATTGTAGAAATATCCTTTGCCTTTTTTTTATGTACTGAATTTTAATGTATTTTCTTCCTATTATCCAAGAGAGATTCATTAGATATAAGTATTTACATTTAGATGTACTACGGAATACGGAAAGATGTAGCTACACACTGAAAAGTATTATGAAAATTCAATATTACAACATTTATGGCCCGATTTAAATCAATTCGAAACACGAATCAATATGGCGGAGAAAACTGTAACAGCTGTTATGTTAATAAAAATTATAGCAAGGTAGAGGTATGTTATGTTAATAAAAATTATAGCGAGGTAATTACGACATATTTTCTGTAACGCAGAACGCTACCGTTCGCTACGGTAATATAACTTTACATTACAGCATTAAACTTTAGAAAATACGTCCTGTAATAAATTGATATCAATATATTATAGGTTCGTGTGTACTGGGAATAATCTTAAGCATGTTTATTATACCCATAAATAGAGATCAAAGTACAGCCTGCTGCGTCCACGTCACAGATCAAACAAATGAGAGATATGTTTCAAAGTACGCGTTCTGCTGTCGCTGGTTTTAATGTAGCATGTACATAATGTTAAACGGTCTGATACAAATATAATCTCACACTCACAAAAATAATAGTTAAATAATAGTTTGGTTAAACTTTTAATTTCAGTATTTTTTATAAACTGGGGAAAAAATCGAGTGTCGCCTAGTAAATAGACCAGTAATAGTGAAATCTGTGGAAATACTATGAAAATTTTGTGCATATACAACTGTCAAGGCACAAGCCAATCTCCTTGCTTCTATGCTCTATGGTCCACATGAACATAGACTGAAACAAACGCTCAGTTATGCAACTACAATTACTTAATACGTTTAGAAATGTTATCCAAGTCATTAGCTTTATGCTTTATTTTATCCACCCGCATTACGCTGGCTTTATTAGTTTGTTATTATTATTGGAGTCTATATTTATAACTTCATAATATTACCTAATAAACTGAAGTGTACGTACCTACATTTAATTGGCTATGAAAGTAATATGATCATATTATTAAGTAAATGATAATGGTTTTCTTACTCGTAATATTTAAGCAAGGATAGTGGAATTTATTGTAAGCTACAGTTCTGTGTTTCTTCCAAAATGTATATGACTTTTTATATAAGATAAAGGTAAAGACAAAAACAATATAGACCATAGACACTGTTAGAGTTAATGTGTGGTCCACACGCACGCTTCTGGCTAAATTAAGCGAAGCTGTGAGAAGCATCACGATCACTACATAGTATAAAACAAAATCGCTTCCCGCTGTCTGTCCCTATTATATGCTTAGATCTTTAAAAGTACGCAACGGATTTTGATGCAGTTTTTTAATATATAGAGTGATTCAAGAGAAAGATTTATATGTAACATGCATAATATAGTAGAAAAACACTGATAATATTTTATAGGGCAGAACAATTTTGCCGGTCATGACATGCTGAAGGTCCTGGGATCGATTCCTATCCACGTCTACTGAATCTGGAAGGAACCTGTTGGTATTCGATGATCTATTTCTATATGATCTAATGGGCTTAAATCTGGAGAACGCAGCTTATTTATTTTAATTAGCATGCAGCATAAACATAAACCTAATGGCGTGGTTACGCAATGATGCAATTAGCTGCACACCGCTAAATTATATCGGTTGGATTAACTGGACTGTTGTATGACAATTACAAGCGAAATTTCGTTAAGTAACGTTACTGTAAGCTTAGTGCACACGCTAGTAACGATAGAACAGGAAGTGTTTGAAAAATACTATCTATATATCTATCTAAGTATTTACTTAATACTTGTAATGGAATAAAAGTCACTTTTAATGTAAACTGTGAAAAATACCAGCATAAAATAAAAGTATAATTATTATTAATCGTTCATACTTTTCAGTTTACGTATATTATTTGTAGTGGACTTCCGAAATTAAAATAATTTGCTATTTACTGCGGAAAAGTAAAACCTCTCTCATTGACTAATCAAAGATTATCGAAAAGTAATGAAGGTGAAACTTGGCATTACAAAACTTGGTTATTTAAAAACGGTGAAAAGGATGCCAAGTTTTGAATGCTTCTTTTATCTGAAATGCAGTTCTAACGGGATAATATAATATTTAGTATCTTTTTATTTTTATGATATTCGTATGGAATTAAATCATTATCATTATAATTTATTGCATTCAGCTATAGGAAATTCTGACTAGAATTAGTCTGGTCTGAAATGGTTAGAAAAAACTAATTTTGGTTCCAATCAAAATAATATTTCAATTTAACCCAATTTAATTATTGGAGCTAGTAGATTCAGAAATTCATAATTTATGTTAATTGCCACACAAGACGAATGATACTCAAGGATATCGAATGAATGTAGTATAAAAAACCGGACAAGTGTGTGTTGGACTTGCATATGAAGAATTCCGTATCATGATGCAATATTAAGACCCCTTTGCAGACCCTCTTTATACACTTTTTTAATACACATTTACATTTTTAAAGTTTTAGCCTACAGGTTTACACTGGCAAATAGCGGAGGCGAAGTCTTACTTATAGAGACCATTGGTAAGGTCAAATTAGGTACCCTTTTTATACGGAACCCTAAAAATGTCAAGTTAAGCCGACATTGACAGATTGTACCCACCCACGCCCATTAATCGCCATGCTCTGTGACATTTCGGTGGTTCGCATCTAATTTGCGCTCAGTTGCATAAATATGCTTTATTGCTGATTGATTTTTGTTACCAAGAACGAAAATGAGGTCAGTTATTGTTATTATAAGTTGTAAAAGCGAGGTGTTTAAGGATTCTTTGAATATCAACGTTGAATTTAATAAGTATTCGTTATAAGCATAATAGTTATGTCCCAGTGACATATGTTGTTTGAATTTAGTAACGAACTAAACATTTTAAAAACTGCCGGTAAATTAAAAACTTTCTTTTCAAATGAAACTCTGTGATAACTCTCCCCGTTTCAAAACCATTCCTATTTCACATCATGCGTAAGAAAGAATGCAAAAGAAAAGAAATAAATGTTTCCTTGAAAGAAATAAGCATTTGTTGTACTTTAATGACTGGCATTTTATGCATTGCAATATAATAAATTCTCGTCTCTCTTCATAGTCACAAATTGATAAAATTCTATAAGAAATGCAATTTTGTACAGACTAAATATTATGCCTGAGTCTCAAAATATTTCTTGGCAGCAAAGGCTTTTTATGATAAAAGTATTTAGGAAGTTAAATTTTAAAGCATGATTTGAATCAGATTTTATTGGCCAATTGCGATCAGATGAAAATAGGAGATAGCGGAGTACAATCATTTTCTGAAGACATCATTCACAGCTGCTGAGTTATTTCCGCAGACCAGCTTTTGGCGTAGTATTTTCTGAGTTTAATTAGCAAATAGTTTTAAGGCATACTAACTTATTTACAGCCATATATATCCGTTGTAAATAATAATAAAAACTGAAAATAAATCCGCTACAATGTGTACCCAGCCCAAGCGTGTCGTGCCGAGCTTTCACCCGCGCTTCCTCCTCGCTGATTGATACTGCAAACGCCACCGCCATTATAAATAGTCAATTTATAACTTTTTGTCACAAAACCACGTTCACTGTCATTGTTATTCGTTATTTTCTTCGATAAATAGTCTGTTTGATTGCTGTTTGCGAATAATCGTACGCATAGGTTATTAATTTTGACTTTGATTACTTTTTTGTGTGTACGCAGTAACGCGTTCTAATGAGGAATTTATACTTTTTGCTAATAATTGTTACATGCATTTTTTTTGCTTTATTCTTCGCCGAAAACAAAATTTGCAGTTTATTAAATTTATTACAAAAAAAAATTGAAACCAGATCTTATTGTTCTGATAAAAGCAAACATACTATTTGCAAATCACTAAAGTATGTAACTTTATAAGCATAAATACGGAATCGGCAAAAAAGCAACGTACATGTTTAAATCTTAGAGAATTTCTGAACTGAAACATGAAATTTGATTCTTTAAAACGTGTCAGTAGTGCCTGCATAAGAAAAATAAAAAATAGGCGCCCTTGACTTAGAGTATGACCTAATACTAATCATAGTCCTTTATTAAAGCAAAGTTTTTGTAACCTTCAGTTTTTGTGATTCAATTCATTTTTTATCCAATTGTCAGGTCTTTCGTTGACTATTAAGCAGAAAACCTAAAAAAATAAATAAAAGGTCTGTTGGTCTGTCAGCGAATAAAAACGAATAACTGTGATAGAATTGCAGTGAATAAATACTGTTTAATACAAACATAGTAGTCTCGATGACGAAATAGTTCATTTTCATCATTTTCATTGTGTAGCTAGGAAATTAGATTTGACTACGGATTTTATTTAATTTCTTCTTGTATTTGAATATGTTGATGGCATACGCGATATAGGGAATCCTATTGTGGGGCTATGAGTGTAGAAAGCATTATTTTTTTCTACCTTCTTATGTAATAGGAACATCAAACACGACCCCTAACAAAACTGCCTGCTACAACAATTCATTGATATTGTATTGATGAAAAAAAATATATATAATTGACACACCAACATTTTGCTGTCTAAGGCTGAAGTAATAGTGACGGTAATGCCGTCACATAAGAATTACAAAGAGATGTATCACATCTTAAAGCCACCACAATTAGATCCGAGAATCATCTTATATTTACGGCCAACTGGCAAGGTGACAGGTTATAAGTAATTGTATTTATTCTTCAAATGACGTGGATATACGGGCCGCGTAACTATTGTTTTTCTAATAACCTATGAAATTTAATTATAAGATATGTTTCTCTTTATGAACTAATACTCTAAAAGATTCGGCATCGGTGTGTTGCGGTATGTATTATTGTATATAGGTTTGGAGAAGCATGGTTGCCGGCTATACTTATACACGAAGCGAACATGTTAGTCCTCAGAGGTAGCAACGCTAACGTATCACAGCTACTAATTAATTGATTATGATTTATTTGTACTCGGGGATTATACTCGGGGATGATGCATGGGCGGCAGTGACCACTGACTATCAGGTGGACTGCATGCTCGTTTGCTACCTTTATACGATATAAACAATCATCTAAAGAGACTACACAGGGGATGAAAGACGTAACTCAATAACATTAAGTACTGGTCAACCAACAGCTAGTTATATGAGAGCGTTATCAATCTGCGGCTTATCGAGACGACGTAATGCCAGCGTGGGCAGATTTACGACCCCCGCTTATCTTTGTAGATCGATTTACTTAGACAGCTCGCAGCAAATTAAATGCTCTTCGGAAAGATAAACATATAAAGCTAAACGCTGTTCAACATATCAGAAAAGTTGCAATAAGCAAAATTGTATTATATGAGTCATACCGCATTTTTGAAAATAAGTATACATTTCAAATTGCATTTTTAAATTGTACAAATTGAAATTCAAAACAAGTACATGCACTTACAAAAGTTATCAAATATGAACACCGGGAAAACTTTTCAAGCGTTTTTTATGATCAAATTTGATTGGAATTAGTCATGTTTAATGCAACGTGGAAAGAAATATAATCATACTTTACATAATTGTCGCCATTAACAGAGCAGTTCCAATTAAAACAGAGTAATGGAACAGAGTCTCGAGTTTATAGAACTTTTTAGCTTCGGTCGTAAATCATAAAATTTACAATTATAAATTGTTATGCACTTGATACAGCGTAGATAAAATGGTCTCGTATCTTTTTATTATTACGAATAATTAATAATTGTTACGTGTGCGGCCATAAAAACTCAGCTAGACTTCTAGTCGTGCAATGCTAAACAATAGATGCAGGTAAAAACTGTATACAAGTGTGCGGAATACGTATTACCTACAAACAATATGTGAATACAAAGGCTCGTTTGCTAGCCAACGTCCATTAGGCAAGCAGACCGTCAGACAAACCGCATTCCTAGATGAATTACAACTAGTTAACTTCTTAACTATTGCAGATTCGCGAACCACCAGACCGCGATCCCTCAAAAGGCCATTTCACCGTTCCATCTGCGTTATCCTTACATTTCAGTGACAGAATCCAAGCAAAGCGAACGTAAACGCATACGTACCGACGATCTATCGTTAGAGACTCGCATGCGCTGGCGCAGTGAAAGTACTTTCGCGCGCTCGCTGCCCCGGTCGTCGACCTTCACGAGCGATGGCGCTATACTCGTGAGCGGGACGGCTATAGTTTTCTCGGGACAGCCGTGAAAAGCCCGTCGGGTGCAGGGCGCGAAAGTAAGTCCACCAGGAAATGGTAGTGATCGTAAAGTTGTATAGCTAAGGTTTTTTATGCGTTCACCTTTACGATCACTATAAAAGGTTTATCGTTAAAGCAATGCATTGTGGTGACCCGATTTCGGCGGATTTTCCTGATTATTTTCCGATGCTGTCATCCTGTGTAAGGTTATTCGGGTTGTTTCAACACCGAGTATGGACGGTTTTATTAACGTTTTTTTGGGTGTAATGATGTAGTAATAAATTGTT
>DWNR01000855.1:0-17328 GCA_018250455.1 Polygonus leo | reverse complement strand
GATACGCAGGCCCCCCCACCACGACAAGGTGGCAGCTCCAGCGGGGGGGGTGGACTGACAAAGTTAGTGACCTAGGTTATTATAACTACATACACACATAATGCATGCATACCTGAGGTAGGTATTTAGTCTAAGGAAAAAATATTTCTGTAATCTCTAAACTCGCAAAACACTTCAGCAAATTTGACACAAATTCGTGTTGCACATCAAACTGAGTGAAGGAGTCGCTTAAAAGTTTTGAACAAATCAAAATTGGACTTGTACCTACTGACGCCCTTACACATGAGCCATTTACTACCATCGCCTCTCTCTTTATGCATCTTATAATAATTCTTTCGGTTTTAGTTAAAGAGTGCGGTTGCTGGAAAACCACGAAGGGTATCAGACTCAAGTATTTTTTGTCCTTTGATATAATTTTAGTCAATTGGGGGTCGATTATAAATGTCCATTTGTATACTATTACAAAAAATTAAACAAAAGCTACAAATCGCTCGCCTCAACCTACTCGCCGACAGTGAGTTCATCGTTCGAAATTATATTAAACAGACGATTATTCTGTGGACATGCGATCTGCGTTTTTGCTGCTCACAGACGATCCCATTCCTCCGAGTGCTGCATTCTGGAGCTAGGGCTAATGAATAATGTTTTTTGCCGAGTGTCAATCATATCTGTTGTAGGGAAGCGGCGCCGGCCGGCCGCGTGCTCTACACGCAATACGCTTTTCTAATAACACACGGATACTGCGTTTTTGCAGCCAATATAAAGATTGTAATGTAACATTTATAGGTAAGTACCTCCTGTAATTCATATTGTACTGGGACAAAAACTTACGTGTAGCCGACGTTTCTTTGTGGGTTTTCTTCTTTCAATAATATCGTAATACAACTGGTATTTACTCAACACCGGATTTAAACTTATTAAATACGATTTAAAAGTTGATTTCTTGCGCATCTTCTAGAGGCGTAAATCAAAAGCAGTGCTAAATGATATCGTATTGAATACATACATTTTAATTTCAAATAAAAACTGAGCTTACCACTAGTGAAAGGATTTGGGCCACTCACACTGGGCGTACAAGGTTTAGTATTCCAAGAATCGGAAGTCAAGTTAGAAAATTAAAAAAACTTAAGTCAACCTATATGCTGCTATTTGCATATAAGTATTCCGACTCTGATAAATAGCTAGTATATAAACAAAAGAGAATCGTGATATCATCATAATTGTTGTAGTATTGAACCTGATTGGTCAATCGTTTGGTTGGATTATGTCAATTGAATAAAGGTCACTAAACTTTTTTACACTATTCTACTTAATTTAAATTTGTTTAATAAATAAAATTGAAATATGTTAAGCCATTTCCAATTATTGATTAATATCTATGCTCAGTTCAGCATCTCTTACTGGGAAACGCATAAAACACAACTCATATCGAGGCCAGAATGTGGGCCTATTTGACGTGACCAGTCGCTATGGGAACACAGGGACAAAACACCAGGTATTCAGCGATAGTTTCCATTACCGATGGTATACATTACGCACTCGGCCAGCAGGCGCCATGCACGAGTACCTGTCTATTCCACCATTTTTCTCCGTTATCACTGCCACATCTATGTCGCTATGTTATTTATGATTTGTAATTTTATTTTATGATGAGCCACCGTATAAAATGTTAGTTTTTCAGCGTTGAAAGCTACGTTGCCTCTGAATAGTCAATTTCTTAACCAGGATGCCTGCGGTGTGTGTTGAATATATACTACATTTAAAGAGATGGCGTAGAAAAAGAACTGACATAGAATGTAAGGTTTTTACTCAGAAGAAACTGGTCAGTTAAGTTGCATGAGGATAGAAAACATTGAGTTTGCATCTCAGCTACTTATTTCTACTGTATTCTTCGAACCGCTCAAGATTAAAAACATTTCAAACGGCTTATTGATAATGTTGTGTAAGTAAAGCATAAAAAGACAGGTTATGGGTATTACTTATAATAAGTAAGGGTTAACATTTATCGTATAAAAAGTCGCAGAGAATATCGCACTTATTTACCACTTATCATCTTGTGTACTACAAAGTAATTCAAAATCAAAATATAATCTTTTTGAACGTGAAGAAGCTCCTATTGTTTCCAAGTAGTTTTGTTATGAAGAAACGGCGAAACGAACACCATAACACACTTCTTTTGTAAAAATGTATAATAATATACAAAGATTCAGATTGTTTCTATACATACCTATATTTTGTGGAGCAGGAATTACAGTTTTACTTTATACCATAATTTTTAGCGTTTAACTATTTTTTCGAAAAAGTTACTTAGTCGGTTGCTATTTATTGTGGCCTTCTTAAAGCTGAGGTGAACCTCAGATCGTAACTTTATAACGTCTACTTATTTGTAAAGGCAAACACCCAGATACTATCAGCTAGATAATTAGAAGCCATCGGGTAGAGCAATTAAATGGCTTATTATATTTCGCAAAGGTAATATAATAATAAAAACTTGCATATAGGTATTATTGTTACAGGCAACAATGGAGCAGTTCGCCATACTTCAACATTATGAGATAGGTATCGAGGATACCATATTGCGACATACTTCCTGCCTTATAGGGGAAGCCTTACGTCAGTCGTTGCGTTATTTACCGATTATTCCATACATCAATACCTAAGCCATTAACGCTAATTGCAATTAATATATTGAACAATATTCCGTGTGAATGAGCAAAAACGCCTTACAAGCAACATGGTAATATGTCATGTGTTAAGGCCTAGCATCTTAGAAGTATCGTTGAAAATCTGCATAATTGTCACGCGAACCACTCATACGTATGTTGAATATGTGTAATGATCTAAACGTTTGTTTTTTGTAAACTGTGTGATATTCATGTCTAGTTTTCTTCGACTGACTTTAAGTATATGATGATGTGAAGAGTTAATGTATAGTGTGCATGTGGTGGTGGTCAGGGCGCAGTGTCGCACGTCGCGGGCCCCGCGGCGTTCCCACGGCACACATGCCCTTACAAGTGCGTGCAGCGCCGCGGTCGCTATGCAGTAATTAATGCAGCGATTGGCCCTTAATGAGTGCGATCGGATTGTGCTATGAAATCACTGCTGGACTTTAATTTATGCAGTTTAGTTTAAGTTAAAAATATTAAATGTTGTTAAACAAATAATATTCCTGCTTATACATGAACTAATATCTATCAAGTCTGGCATCATCAGCATAAGATATTGTTCACTCTATAATAATTATGAACATTTAAATGATGTTAGTAATAACATAGGTATGTACTCAATTAAAACTAGGTATTGTATTTTTTTGCTAGGAATAGCGGTCACTATACGTTTTATGTTTTTGGTTCAATTCCTGGTCAGACAGACATCTAAATGGTGAATTTGTTCTCCCTGCTTCCTTGGAAATTGATATTTTCTGAAATTAATATAAAATAATATTTCGAGAACAGTAAGTACATACTAACTGTTTCATATACAATATTAGTTCGTTTGCTTGTTTCTTTTAAACATTTAAACTTGTATTTATGAACATGCGGTTAAGTAAAATTAAGTTGTCAGAGCAGGTCTAGTATAATTGAGTTTAAGCGCCACGTTAGTAAATCGAGGAAAGTTGTTTGTGGCATACAAAAAGCATTCAAAATCTGGCGTGATTGCATTAATACTTGCATACTAGGCGATAGCATTTCATCTGTGGTCAACCTCACATACGATTCAATCGTACTTAGTTGTCCATACAGCTGTCTAAGGGCGGCAGTGGCACTTACCATCAAGTGGACTGCAAGCCGTTCGCTACCTTCAATGTAAAAAAGGCAGTTAAGCAAACAATTAGAGCCGCAGCGGCCGGCGAGCGGTGAGCGGCGAGCGGCGGACGATTGACTCGCCGCCGGTTTTTGCGCGTTTCCATAATTGCTGCATATTTATACGCGCGTGATAGATGCCGCGGCCGCATGCGATCTGCTAAAGCGTGAATTTGCTTTTTTGGCTGATTTACACTGTTGTTCCACTCGCTGCTGATAATGACTGATAATGAAGAGATAATGTTATATCAGAAAATAAGTTACTAAAAATTAATAAAACATTTTCAATGCTTTCTGTCCCTATCTATATCATCTCTCCCAACATTTAGTAAATTCAAAATGGTTTTTGAATTTGTTACTTCAGTACTTTATGAATATAAATTCTGATGTCCTCACACAACTACTACCAATAACCAGAAATAATCCTATCCCAAGGCCGGCTGCCCGATCGCTTCCTATTCCTGAGGACTAAGCTAACGATTTAATCCGTACATTCTTCAATGCAGTTTTGGATTCTGACGAAAACCTGTCAAATTCATTTCATTGCACGGAGTTTAGTAAAACGATGAAATAACAATAAAAAATAGTAGGTACATTAGTTCAAGTGAGAAATTCCTTAAATCACGAATGAAACTACAGACTGCATAATGAACTTCACAGAATCTCTCGTATTACCTACCTATTTACTTAGTTACTACTACCTATTTATTTATTTACTATTTCTCCATGGCAAAAACACCTTGTGAAACGGTAGTAAGTGTTAGGTGTCCCCAAACCGTTATCGCGATAAACTGCTCCGCACACCAACAAAATTCTACAGTACACAAAAAACTTTATATATAAATATTGCTATACCGACAAGGTCTTAATTATGTTGTAAATTTAAATAACATAATTGTGCAATAAATAATTTCATTTCATTTCATTTCATTAGTTTTTTTAACCGACTTCATTCTGTTGGTATAAAGTAAAATTGTATGAGACGATTCTTCCATAGTCCAATCAAAAATACAGATTTAATACAGACTGGGTGACAGCGAGTTATCGCTGACCACATTACTCGCGCCTCGCTATCTGTGAGACGGGTGCCTTAATCCGTTTCTTGTGGATTTGGGTGCTGGGCTGCTCGTCGCGGAATGTGTTCACGTGCGAAGCTATTGAGGGAAACGCTCATACTTTGTTTTTGCTTACACATCTTTTCGCTGCTTGTTTGATTTTAGGATTCCGTACTTAAAGGGTATCGATGGAACCCTATTACTAAGGCTTCATGTCCTCAATAATCCCAATAGGAACTTGAAATGTTTGAAGTATGTTTTTGTTTTTGACGGATGTGTATTATGAAGGACGCTATAGCAACAACAGTAATGTACATATATGAACAACGCTACCTAGTAAATCATCTATTTTTTTATCTTAAGGTATGTATGGTACCAAGCGTGCAGTCCACCTGATGGTAAATGGTCTTCCGCCTATGGACATCAGTGATCATCCTCAAGTTCGATTATATCGTACTTGAGGTTGACCACAGATAAGTAAACAACGTATCTGTGGTCAACCCTTGAGGACTATGACGATCGCCTCGCGTTTAAGTATAGCCGGCAATCACGTCTCTCCAAACCGAAACACAATTAATTGCTTCACGGAAGATCTTCTATCACCTAGTAAATGTGTACGCTATATAAATACAAAAAGGTGGATCATTACAATTATTTTATTTCTTAAAATATTTTGATTGAATTAAATGGCATTTCTATGGCTTATGATAGATGAAAAGGTACCTCCCAGAAAATGCGGCGGTGGAACCTCCCCGGTGGTACCCGGAAACTAAGACATCTGTTGACAGTAAGTATGGAACCCTTGGCAAACAATTCCTCCACGCACTTGGCCAAGTTTTTGCGAACACCTCTCTTCGCTGCATGTTTGTTTTTAGGTCCGTAATCTCCGTGTTCCATTACGAGATCTGTCTGTTGCTGCAACAGCCTGATTTATAGCGGCCGGCGTGCTCAATGCGGTGTAAATGAGATGATGGGTATTTGAAGCTACTAACTACTATTTTACAATACTTTATAAGCTAGCTACATGCTATAATTTGTACATGATGTTGCTCCGTGAAGAACTTCTGAGCAAAATGTGATACGGTTGTTTTGGAATCAAATTAAATGGTTTTTATTTTTCATTCCTATGCAATTGGTTCAGAAATGCACACATACACCTACATATCTATCTACCTATAGGAAATCACAACTCAAGAACAAAAGATTTAATTTACCTTCTCTATATTCATATTTATTACACTGCTGCACTGCTAAGTTCGGTTCTCTTCTCGTAGTGCGAGGGATTTAATATATACCCAGTTCACGGCGCTGATTTTGTGTGCATCTTTAGGTAGACTTAGGGGCATCTAAGATTTTTTTAACGTCTGAAATAAATATCAATTACTTATGTTACATGAATAGGTTTCACCCAAAAACAAACAATAATTTAATTCTAATACGCCAGTAATTGTGAAAAATTAAAAGCAAAAAGCTGATTTCGAACTCGGAACTCCACTGTGAGAGGCACTTAAATAGTATTTTACAAGTCTTTTCTTTATTCCAGTATGGCAATAGACATGGAGTCCGAGAGTCTATCTCACATATATTAACATAAGTCTACCTGCTTCCCCATCTCAAAAGTTATTTCGCTTTAAATTCCGAAAGCCTTAAGTCAGGCTACCAAATGTGTTCTAGAAAAGCATTGAAGGCATGTTATTTTGTTGAAATTGCATTGTAGTGGGCGGGCGGGCGGCGGGCGGTGGGCGGCACCTGCCGCAATATCCTATTTATGAATAATGTTTTATTCTAACAGCGTGCGACCCCCTCGCCTCGTAGGGCTGAACATAACTCACCCTGGCCTTCAACATTGTTGCAGTCTGCTTCACAATTCGCGAAGATACAACAAAGGTGCCTCTTGAATATTTCAGGAAATTAATAAGATTTTGCTTTGTTATGGTGCTTAAGTAAGAATAGTATTACGCTTAAATTGATAAATGTATGTAATAAGATGTAATAGAGGTATATCGTGAGTCCATAGAAACATTTTTAGGACGCAACCACAGAAGCATTTTTAGGACCTTGTACTGATACTTTTAACTACTTTATTGGCCTTTCAGACCATATCGCAGAAACGAATATGTAAGCATTGTTATGTAATAGTAACAATGATGTTACTACTTACTTACTACTTAAAGAATGTCAAACCACTTCTAATCAAAGATATATATTTTTCTATATAGTTACATAACTGATTTTTCTTGAATGTCAATATATCACCATTTCACAAGTTGCTTCGTTGGCAAGAAGAAATTTAAAAATCAGCATGCCACTATGCTAAAACAAAAAAATTGGAAATTCCACCACTTAAATCTAGTTTACAATTACTGTATAAATGCATATCGGATATACCATCTTAACTATTTGTCCAACGAAGTGTCATTTATGGTACATATTTAAAGTCCATTATATACCTATCAGAACAAATTATACACATTGCAGAGCACAGCAACTCTCTAAACCAAACTGTAGACTAGGTCCACTGCAATCAATCACTAAATTCGCTGCAACCTGCCTTTTAAAGCGAATCTGCAGTGCACCGGTGGTCCTAAGTACTATACTACAAGTTATAATTGGCAATACGGAGGGCCCAATATCTCTCCCGAGCTATTAGTTGCCGTGAGACGAACTCTTTCCATAAATCCGCATTCCTCGAGCACAGCCCTGGGCTCGCTGCTTTGTTTTTGCAAGCGGACCCCGCGGGGGGAGCCGGCTCAGATTAGTTCCCAACAGAACATTCGGTGTTTCATTATTATAGCCCGAATGGCAAAGTTATACACTTGTAAAGCGGAATAGCGTAAATAATGAAGAAATAGATAACCAAAATTAAGATTCCATGTGTCATGGTTGCCACGGACAAACACAAGACGAACCCACAAAACACTTAAACGTGGAACAAAAATTCAGATATCTGTTCAGTTAGGACGAACCTGGGACCTGTGGCAGACCGGTATCGATGGTAACCGCTGCAAGGTGCTAGTCTTCATCTTTATGATAAAATAAGGAATATATATAATATATATTTTATTGTTTCAAGTATCATGTTTCAATCATGTGGCACGCCTGCATTATCATGGTTTCATTATGAAAAACAAAATTATATACGTTTACTCCAACACATGCCAGGTTGATACTATTTTTAAACTCATTAATTGTTAAAATGTTTATAATTACAGCAATTTAAACTGTAATAAAAAAGGAAAATAATCCAAGCGCTCTAATGATAACTAAACTATGGAAGAGGAGGCGCGGGTGTCGCGGGACACACATTTAATTAATGGAATAACTCCAGCCGCGGCAGGTCCGACCCACCCCGCTGCACCCCCAGCTCCTATAATTGCCACTGACCGCGGTGATTAAGACGTCATGGGTATTCCATTTAAGGTGGCACATGGATACACAATTGATCGTTAATAAGGAAATTATTTTAATTAAATTATAGTAGAACCCTCTATTGAGTGCCGCCACCTGGGTCTTGGCTGCTAAGTAAATTAAAGTAGTGTACGTGGAAGAATGTTCTGTAGGTTCTGCAAAATGGGTTTGGAGTTGGACTACAGGATGCGACTAAAGTCGAATTTACGTAACGATCTCGCCGAAGAACAGACGATCCCTGACAGTTTCGCTTAACCTATTAAAGTAGTTATGTATTTTTAATTGACATATTGTTAAGGTAAATTACTAACCCGATTACAAAATCAATTAAGTCAACATGTCAAGTTACATACGCAGAAGAAAAAACATTATTAATTTTTAATTGAGTGTTACTGAATTTAAGTGATGGGTGAAAACATTTTCAGAAAATCTACACGACTAAGAGATTCTCCGAAAAGTTTCGTTGGGATGTAAAGTCTACACTTGCACTAAATGAACGAAGTGGGCTATATCATCACATTCTTCTCATTCAGACAAGGATCGTTTCCAGCAGAGGATCCCTAAGACATGATTCCTTTTATAAAGGCCTGTACTTATTTTTCCGTTAACTATAGGAAATTTGGATTTTACCCTAGCATTTATAAAAGTATTAAACAGGCATACAATACACTAAATGGTAAAACCGTAGAGTATATTTATATTTAAATCTAGCGATAAGGCAGACGGGCTACCTGATGCTAAGTAGTCACCGTCGCGTATGGACATTTGCAGCACCAGAGGGACCGCCAATGCATCGACTGATGTGGAGGAAAGCTCTTATCGCGCCCTTTTTGAAGAACCCCATTTCATAGCGCATCGGGAATACCTGGAGGAAGCTCATTCCACACTGACTATCAACCCAAAAAACAACCCCTTAGCGTTCATATTTCGCAAAATCCCGTCTTAGTGAGCACCTATTTTCTGACAAGAACCCCCATGCAAAATTTGAAAATCCTAGCACTTGTAGTTTCGTGATGAGAGAGTAACCTTGATACTTCCTATATAAACAAATGACGTCATCCCATGTGATTCGTGTATTCACGTGAACACATGACTAGTTATCATATTTTAATATATTCTTGTAATTACGCTTCGGTAGCCTATTAAAACTGACATTATCATCTGTAATTAGATTCAAACACAATGGAATGCTATAGACCACAGACAATTTTCCTGAGGACAATGGAATTGAACCATCCTGCAGTCCATCTGACGATAAACGGTTACTGACACTCATCTGTAATCAAAATAGAATAGACTTTAATTTGTAATTCAGGTTGACCACAGGTTGACCACATGTGGACTGAGATGATCGCCTCTTACATGAATTATTACATTACCAATAAAACTTCATTTGCTAATAGTGAACTGCTACGTGGCAGAAATAGTTGTGAAGTTGCCGGTTACCCAGACAAATCCTTTAACTCTACCACCTGATATCAAATGTCTATCAACCGTGAGAATTTTATATCTAAGCCAGACTTTTTGCACAGCACTAATAGATTAAAATAGAAGGACGTGTTACAGGAATCGTTAAGGGTATAAATGTCAGGGTGTCATGTTTATAGGATCAGATACCGGCGTGATCGCTCCTGCTATGGTAATATGTGCTAATGAGCTGGTTGAATTACTTCACGCCATGCATGCGCTTCGGCTGATTAATGTCCAGGCCGACGTGCCTCCATTGTTGTGTGTTATGTGTTGTGTGTTCAAGGGTAAGTAAATTATGCCTGTTTCACTTGTAGGGCATGATTAATACGATTATGCTCGAGGTTAATACAATTTATAGCGGTTTTTCTACTTGTCTATTTTTGAAATGGTTTTTATCGTTTTAGCATCGAGCATGATTAACGGTTAGAAATAGAAATTGAAAATTATTCATAAAACAATCAAGTAACTACCGTATTACTTACTTAATATTTATTATTTAAAGAAGGTATATCTGTCATAAGACAGCCTCTTCAAGCATCACTGTTTTTATATGCAGTGCAAAATAAGTGGAATATTGATGGTATGCATGGAATGGTAAGTGGTTACTGCCGCCCATGGTGGCTTACACAAACTTACTACCCCTAAGGCAAAGCCCCCGAGATAGTCACCTCTTGTATGGGGGCAATCACATCTTTTCCAAACACAAATTGTTAATAAACAACTGATGTGCGGCGGAAAAAGATATGGAGTTAATATCACGGCAGAAATTTATGCTGGTTCCACTTGGCAAGCTAAGTGTGAGATACACATTATGTACTTCCAGCTTATTCTTAGGAGTATTAATGATCAGTTCCTTGAATGTGATGGCAGCTGTCCATAGTAGCGTTACTTATCATTAATGTGCATTCGTTATCTTAGTCGAAAAAACCTGGTTTTGTTCTCACAGATTCATGTAACAAGCAAGCGGTAGTTACTAGAAAAATGGTCCATAAAATTTGTAACTTTAAGAATTCCCACTGAACGTAGGAAAATATCTGAACTGCTTTCACGATCCGTTTGCGCTCCGCACCTTACATTATTATGATTTAGTGGAGCACAGTTGCAGCGCTGCAGACGGCGGGTGGTGCGGGTGGTACGGTGGTGCGGGTGGTGCGGTGGCAGGGGGAAGATGGTAGTAATAAAGCCGGCCATATTTCACACTTAGCGCGTAATGAGCGCGCGCCCAAATAATTGGATCACGTACATAACTCATTATTACCTCGCACCTCAGTTCGGCGTGCGAATGTATCATTACTTGACCTCCACCACCCCTCCCCACCCCCTCAACGAGATCAAAAGATATACAACGAAACTTTGTTATGTGCAACTTATAACGCTACAACTATTGTGTTTACAATGGAGTGTGTTTTATGATATTTACAAGCAATAAGTAGGTATACATGAAAATAACCGATCTCAAAAATTATAACCTCTACACCCTCTTTCATCCAATTTATATATGTTTTGAGTTAATTGAATAGTTTGTCCAACTATTTAATAAAACTGACAAAGTAATTCAGACTTGACGAAGTTCTGAATTACGTACAAAACAAACGGCTTAAAACGTTTGATTATGCGGATTAATTTCTTTTGCAACATAGATTCTGTAAAGGAAAATTCGATAGTTCATATCTTGAAGAGAATTGAAAGACCTCAGCTGAGACAAACAAAAAAATATATATATACTAACAAAATTACGTTTGTCACTACATATTTAGTCAGTGCATACATATTTAATTTTGTACATTTTAATAGGCCGTTTTTTTCTCTTTTCAATTATTTAAGTAGGTAATCTTTTGTTTTATTATATATATTTTTTGTATTTTTTAATAGGTTATCTCCATAAATAAATCATCTAGACATATATCATTGGTGCATGTCAGCGATTTAAACCCTGGTCCTCTAGAGTCCCCCGTGTAATATTACCCAAACGGCTGAAGTGAAGTCAAAATTATGTCACCTATATATAACGTTACAGTTATCACATCAATGTAGTTTGGAATATACCGTTCACGCAATTGTATAAATAAGTCAAACCGTGCGATGAACGGATGTAACTTTATAACCTCATAATTTAGCCGGTGACTAAACGCAGACCTTGCCCTTTGCCTCCGGTATTGATGATAGATGGCAGATAATGATAACATACCCATGAAACGAGCGCTGTTGAACTTTGGGTCCTCTGTCACCGCCACCGTACATTGTACTGAGGTGTGCCCTTCAGTGAACAACTGACCTCTTCTACTTGTTACTTGTGTCCCTATACGGTTACCTACAATCTACATCAACACACAATATCAAATGTCTAGGCGAAGGTATAATAGAACCTCGTCGACATGCATGAAGTAGCCATAGGTATACGATTCATAACTCAATTTACATTAAGAAAGTGTGTTAGCAAATCAAAGAATAAATATAAACAGTAATGCAATTAAATAGTGGTAGAAAAATAAGTAAAAACGCACAGTTTCGTGCGACGCTGCTTCTCATAGACTTTTTTATTTTTGCAATCTTCTTAAAATTCCGCCTTTCTTCCACAGTTATCTCGTCTATAATTTCTGCGTCGACCATTCAATTAGCGCATGTGAGGCTTGCCCGAGGTGGAAGTACTGCGCGCGGAGAGCTCCGCCGTGTTATTCAACTTTAGCATTTACCACGCACTCATTTCCATATTCATGGTGTATAATTTCACCCTTTCTTTGTATGAATATGGAGATGGAAGAAAGTTCTCGCGATTGAAAAACTAGTTGCTACTGTAATTGGCGATGGTTTGATAGTTTTTGCTTGTTCTGTGCCGTATTTAGGGCTGATGAACGTATCCGTTCGCGATACGTCGATAAACGGTGAAACCTACGAGGATATTGGAGTAAACCCATCGCTATATCACCTGGTGTTTATGTTTCGTTACAATATTTATAAAGTTTGATTTAAAATTTAATATAACTGGATTTAATAAAACTCTGTACTCTATAAACGTAGAAGAGTGATAAACGTGCATTGAAGATATGTATTTTTTATGTTTGTTTGATTCCGTTCAGTTCTCGGTACAAAAAATTTAAGTGCGTATGGAAAATTATAAAATATACTTAGTGCAATTAAACAAAACATTCCATTGTTCTGTAACAAAAGTATTACTAGACATTATTTTCTCATGTTCTGTGTAATGATAATGGAAACGTTTCTAACTGTGAAATTAAAGGGTTACGTATTTATTTAGGTATTTTCCCGACATGACAATGGTTTTTTAAGCCCTCATTAAGTGACATTTAGACACACGTGTAACAATTACTGATGGTAGAAAATCTATTGTTTCAGGTAATAATTCTAGCCGCCGGAGACGCATGCAGGATACGAGTATGAGATCCTGCCCAATTTGGTTAATACGTTAATACGGATAATGTGTAACACTCACTATATATTTTTTTCCTTTTGAAAGGACTATTGTAAAAAGGTTAATTATTTTTCTCTACAAATTACTTAAATACATGTATTCGAAATATTAGTATCAAATAAAGAAGTTCGTTCATGGTGCCGTTATAATATGAAAAGAAAGAAATAACAAGTTTATTTTTACTATTTGCCAGCCCTCTAGACTCTTATCAGTATATCAGTTGTCTCTTTGTGCTAACCACTGTGCTATTCATCACTACCTTCAAATAAAAGAGATGTTTTTTTCAGTTTATATATCAATAAATGTTTTACTAATATAATTAGCTATTAATTTTAGCTAAACTGGCATTGTACGTCGTATATATTTATTGTTGTCATGAAAGCTATTTAAAATATTTTCAATTCTAGGCCAAATCATCCCAGACGCAGACTGAATGTTGGAAAGACTCGTTAACGTCTTTTTACATATTTTATATAGGATTAAAATTGTCTGAAAGCCCGCCTACAAGATTCCTATTCACACTTGATTCCTTTTAAATCGTAGTGTATAATATGTTGTGTCTTCCGATTACACTGTAATATATACCTTGTAACAGACAGACAAAAGGTCGGACAGATGTACAGACGTCGAAGATTAGCAATATAGCAATAGTGCTCCATTGGTACCCTTTAAGAATAGAATCTGAAAAACAATGATGACTTATTTCTAATGGCAGCAATTTAATTGCCTAAACTGTGAAGTGCCACAAAACTATACTAGGTAAACATAGTATCAAGTCGATAAATAGTGTTTATCGATAGTTCCCCGGCCGGCGGTCGCGGCCCGCTGCGCGCACGCACGCCGCACTTTTTACTCTGTATTTGTTTGCGATATTTATACCTGATAGCTATCTCTTTGCCAAATAAAATTCTCCTAATGTGTTGGACTAATCGGTCCATAGAATAATATTTATTTAATAAATTAACGGTGGTAAAATACACCGAGGAAACAAGTTTCTGAGGAATTATTTAGATTTTCAAATAATTAAAACAAAGGATTGCGAAGTAAACCTACAGATCTTAAGTAGACTATAGCTTAAACTTTTTTACTCTTTTTTTAATTTGACAGGAAATTTGTGACCAGCATAAGGATTGTGAGTGGTACCTATTTCAGTTGTTGATGTCTTAAGTAGAAGTTTAAAAAATAACTTGTTGGGATAACTCAAAAATCGGCATCATCATCATCAGCAGTTGATACCAAACCCTTTGTGTCCGAAAGTACGACACACACTTGACCAACTATATTATGGAGCAGGAAGATGACATCTATTTTAAACAGGTACTGAATAATCTTTTGAGACAAAATATTAAACCTGTTTTAGGTATATAAAGATTTTACATCGTTAGACATCGTACTATCAAATGAAATAGGAGTCTTGTAGGATACAAGTGCTCGATCAATATATCATTACAGCAGATATCATGCAGTTATTATCACATCTTATAGATGATTTATTTATCCGGTAAAGGTGGCAAACGTGCATATAATCCCCTTGATGCTAAGTTCTCATGAACACTACTGAAATATTGCTACCCGTTAAAACCAATATATTCGTCTCGTATATAAATATAGCCAGCAACCACGACACTTATTAATCGAAATACATATTGTCGGTCGATATACACTAATTTTACGAATTGAATAACCACATGGAAACTTCATATACTCGTATATCCCAATTGGATCAATTACATAGTGTCATCATTGAATCAATTTTCATGCAAAAATGGGTAAACGAAGGGATGAATCAGTTTATATTCTAAGCTTCAGATTTCTGATTGAAACACAAGGTATTATCTCTTCTCATTCTTCTCATTTATTCCAGGAACTCGACTCATTTGGCGGCGAATTAAAAATGTAGTTGAAAAACTGTAACTACACACACACACACACACATCTTCACGCCAAATCCCTTACGGGGTAGACAGAGAGTATCGAGTGCCAAATGGCACGGATCTGACATACTTGCCTAGCTTCTTCCGCTTTCATAACTCTCCTCATACAAACACGCCGATTTCGGAAACTCTTGAAAAAACTGTAACTAGCTCTCTATAACTTATTTATTATACTTCAATTTAGAAATACTTTTTAATTCCAGTAAAACCAAGCTGTAATTATAGTTTGTAATCAATATAAATGAATAAATTATGGGGTCCGACTTGTCATAAATTAAAAACTAAAATGTCAGTCATATTATCAGATTTTCATTAACTAGTTAATATTCCATTTAATTTCGTTAGACTCCTTTGTTTAAACGGAAAAGTTGAATATTCTTAATTAAAACTTAACTAAACGACATCTCAAGTGCCCTTTAAACTTCGCTTTTTAATATTTATTTATGTTTTTATTGCTAACAGAAGCCTATTTTATTTTTAAAATAGGTTCTATATTTTCTTTTTTAGTAAGCGACTACTTATAAGAAGTATAAAAAGTTTGGTCTCGCTCTATTGACGCTAAGTGCGGTGAAAGTGGCGTTCGCCCTTTACAATCAAACCAGTATCTGCGGCAAAACACGCATCGCTCTAGCGGGACACCGGGACACTGCAGGACGCGACGTCCGGGACGACATACGACACGATATATGTGATCATACCTTGTCTTTATGCTCAGCGATGGACTTATTATGGTCCAGTCAGAACTTTTGTTTATTTCTAACTACTCACTATCTTCTAATTTGTGTGTCCGAAAATTATATGGGACGACGTGTTTCATCCTCAATTATTCTTTGTCTTCATAAATCTCTAATAACATTCTAAACTGACATGACACGACAAGAAATCGGTAAGATTATTTGTAAATATTATAAATTTCTTGCCGTTCAGTTTGAAATTAAACGAGCATAAAATGACTATATCGTGTCCGTATCGTGAGATATAAGTAAATAGAGAGATGGCCGGCGGCGCTTGCGCATCGACAAGTGTCCTTTGGCCGTGACATTTAGCGACAGATGTCTTACATCGCGACCCGTGATCTTTATCAGCGGGCAGTAAGGTTCCATTTCCGTTAGCACTTTCCCTCAATTAGGGGCAGTTTGGCGATAAGCGGTATCGACACGCTCGCTTGATACATTAGTGGTAATTGAAATGCCTTTTTAGGCTTCGGGCCTCGCTCGACGGCTGGAGGGTCTGCGGGACCCTGCGGGGTAAAAACGTGCTCATGGAGGTGTTGGTGTTTGTTTAAGCAGACTTTAAGATTTACGGCTTTTCTTTTAGGTTATTTCATTTTTATGGTTTTTACTTTTTATCGCGAACGATAAGATAGTCTAACGGTTAAGTTTCTGTGGAAGTCACGGAGTCGTCTGCCGGTATCGAATCCCTCTGACTTTTTTAGTTATGTACGTATTAGAAATCATTAATTGTTTAATCTATTTAGGGCATTAACATTTTATTTTTTAATATTCTTAACCCTTTGCTGGTGGTAGAACTTATGTAGTTTTACAGTGTGGGAACCACCCCTCCCTCTATATCGCCAGCAAAAAATAATGCGAAGCTAACATCTTTGTCCTCAGGGGTAAAAACGTATCTGTGGTCAACTTCAACTTAGGTGGCAGTGATAGCTGTGTGATTAGGCAAACTGCATTTGCTTATAAGATAAGAAAAGTTGTCATGGCACTTAACTATAGTTTTCCCATGGGCCAACAAATATTTCTTAGTAAAACAAACTAGGTAGTACATAAGGTGGCTGTGTAAACAAATATGTTAAGTAGTACGATCAGAGAGGTACCACCGCCAGCCTCATAATTCTTCTTGAAGCAATTCTTGTGTTTCGGTTTGGAGGGGTGTGGTTGCCGGCTATACCTACTTATACACGAGGCGAAGATTTTAGCCCCCAGATATGATTCAATCGCATTGAGGGATGATTACTGTTGTCCATGAGCGGCAGTGACCACTTACCATCAGGTGGACTGCATGCTCGTTTGCTACCTTTATACTAGTAAAAAAATATAAATGTTTAAAATCATCACAAAATAATTTGAGAAGCCAAACATAAGAACATTACATTTTTAACCGACTTCAAAAAGAAGAGGTTATCAATTCGTCCGTATGTTTTTTTTTTTTTTGTATGTTTGTTACTCGATTACTCCGTCAATTCTGAACGGATTTTGATGATTCTTTTTTTGTTA